>JAJHJA010000547.1:0-141899 GCA_021202915.1 Heliconius himera | reverse complement strand
TATGGCATCTGTCGCTTTCTTTATTACCTGAATAAATCAAATTATGTCACATTCAGTTACGAAGTTGTCGCGTTTCGTGTTTATATAACTACCGACCTACCTATAGGTAGGTAGTGGAGTTCGTTGATCGGGGGAGGGGGAGGGGGGGGGGGGGTAGGATTGAGTAGTAATCGCTAATTTTAAATAATATATAATATGTATAAATATGTTGTGTATGTATAAAGAAATTGATTTAATCTTCATTATTTTTATTTTCCCCCTCTGGCAATACATAACGCGGCGTTCAGTTCCACCATTCAGTACAGAATGTCTCAAATTCAAATGGAGAACGGAATTTAATATTTAATATTTGTATTTCCCCGCTCTATCTTGGTAATAAAGCAAAACTTTAACAATTCGGGGGTATGTGAATACCGGAGTGTTTTTACAGGAGATTCCCGGGTTCCCTCTGGTTATCCTGCTATGTGCGGGATACAGCGTGAACAGTAAAAATGTGCGTGTTTTGGTTAGGTTTGATTTAGGACTGTTTTAGTTCCATTAGATTCTCTCTGTCTGTGAGATAACGAAATAAAATGTATTTCCATTGTTAAACTTAAAAAATACTTACTTATATGAGTGACTGACCGATTATTTTTTTTAATTAGTAAAATCACTCTGCAGAAGAGGAAGTTGTGGGTTCGATTTCCACTTGAGGAAATGAAATATTTAATATTTTCATTTTTTCGCTTTTGTGTTAAAGCGGCTTAGTAGAGTGGAGTGTGGAACGGAACTCTCATAATGGGAAACGGAATGTATTAACACTAGGTTCCCAAATTCCATACCTAACCCGCTATGTGCCCGATACAGCGTGAAACAAAAAAAACTTAGTTTCTAAGATATCCACCATGATATGTTCTTGTAAACTAATCCGTAACATATTAAGCGTGAAACTAATATATTTATTTTACATATTATTAAAAATCCAAGACGATTTGTTACAACCAATATAATTTATACACGACAACCGAATTATTTAATTATTAGTCATAAAAACGTGGACGCTCGGCTTTTAATATGAACTACGTATGTTTAACATACCAATATTACTATGGAGATCGAAAATTTAACGAAAACGACCAAATAAAATCTAATTTCCACATTAAATGAACTTTTATAAAGAATCCTCCATTAGGTTTTATAGATCGTAACGCATTTACGACGGATCTCGATGTATTTATAATGGAGCGAGACAAATCGTCACAACTCGAAACTAGATTCCAATATTATAATATTCGACATAAAGCTACCGCCGGCATTTATAATAACTTCACAGCCGTATCGGGAACACAACGGGCTATAACCTCAATCAAAAAGACTATAAAATTTGACAAAAATTCCATATTAGGCCACACTTTAATTATACATATATTATAAAAATTCGAAGCCGAAACTACCTGATAGCAATTATACACGCGCTCACCCACGTCAGCCCCATTCGGTGATGGCCGAACAAAAAAGGAGCAATCTCCTTAAATCTTTTAACAAAATAAGTATAATTCAAGCGAAATGTCCAAACTGAGTGGAAAAAAAATTATATTTCTAATGTAGAAAGTGTTAGCGACAATGGAATATACGAAATCCTGTTAATAAAGAGTCCCGGGTTTCGTCGGATGTCGACAATAGTACAAAAAGGATCCAGAAAGGGCCGTCCGAGAATTTTTTTTAGGTTCCCAGCGTGAGATCGCTTTTAAGTTTCTGATTTTGGTGTCATGTGCTGTGCTTTTTCTTTTTTTTTTTTCTGAACACATGGTCGATACGTCAGATATTATTATTATAACCAATTTGCACTATTAATTTAGGTTCAATGGGCGTCTCTCAAAGATATTAAGGTTGTTTAGGAGATTTGGTAGTTTATTTGTTTGTTTTAATGTGTAAAATTGAGATGACGTGACGTGGCGTAGATCGCGTCATTTGTCAAACATTTTTGCTGGACATTTTGATTGTGGGGTGATTATTATATCGTTATTAGATGCCGGATGTGTGAACATATTTCACAGTTTACTGTACTGTCTTTTGTTTTTGTGATTATCTTTTGTTTTATTTTTTTTTAATTGTGCTTTTTCTGTTTTTTTTTCAGGTTTAGGTGTATTATTAAGGAGATTTTATGTGAAGGATTTTGTATAGATGACAAATGCTTTATGATCGTTTTTCTTTTTAGCTTGCGTTTAGACATAGGTTGTGGGTTTCGTTCCCTATTCGGGGAATGTATTATTTTTATTTCCTAGCTCTAGTATCAAAGCAAAGTGCGGCGTTGAATTTTGCCACTCTACACGCTATCTCCATAATTGGCTGGCGCAATTATGGAGATATTGGAACGGAGTGTCTCAACTCTCAACACTAGATTCTTCTGCTTACTCTCTGCTAGATGCGAATTACAATGTGAAGCTACAAGAGAAGATAATGAAACAGAAGAAATACTCAAGCTTTTAAAGTATTCAGGTTAATGGAACACTTTCACTTTTCTATTTATTTTTTGGAACTTTTAAACAAATATGACAATACAATACCTTTGGTAATTTACAACTGTTAAGATTTTTAAAATAATATTTAGTAAATATGTTAAAATATTGCCAGAAATATTTAATAAATAATATTTCATTGACACGCTAACAACTTTATCGAGCATATGTATGGCAACACATGTTTACTTAACGTATGTTAAATGCGAGAAATTGAGTAATTTATTGGTAGTTTCTTTCTATGAATATTCTAAATTTTATATAGAATTTGTATTTTTTGTAAAGTAAATAAATAAGATTTATATCTATAGTACGTAAAGTGATTTCTCTACTTTATACTATAACAACCACCGTGGCGCAATCGGAAGAACTTACAACGCGTTGTTAAGTTACGTAAGATATCAAGCAATGTCTTAGATCAGGAAGAGAAGAAAAGAAGAAGGAAGAGAAGGAATAGTGCCTAAATGCGGAAAATCAAAAAAATTGCATATTACGCATATTTATCTAAATAATTATAATAAATTAAAATAAAAAAATAATCAGCTTGTCAGTATTCCGCATACAAGTGAGGCATTTAGATCTCAGAGTTAAGACACTCCGTTCCCTATTTTCCACCGAATTTTTCAGGGCAATGCGTGTTGCCTTGGTACCAGAGCGAACAAATGAAAATATTATAAAAATAACGATTCTTACCTTCGAGTGAGGATTGAACCCACAACCGTCGGATTGCAGTGCACCCTTGTGCACCTGCGCCACGACGGCCTTTCCTACCGGACGGACCTTTTAAATTATTATAATAAATTCAAGCAAAATACATATTATAAATATCCACGCCATTTAAAATTCATAAAAACAATATTATAATAATAAATTTAGTTGTTACGTTCATAAATAATACGATAATAATAAAATTTAACTTCAAAAATAAGATAACAATAGTATTATATATGTCTCCGTTAGAGTACTCGAGGTCCAAAGTTCTAAGACAATGGTGGGTCTTTTTTTTTCTTATTTTCAATGTATTTTGTAAATAGAAATGACAAATTCAATACATTTAAATTTAAAAGTAAGAAGATTAAGATTTACGATATTGTTTAAGTGTTATTTCTGGTCGTACATACGAAAATAAGGTAATGAGACAAAAGAAATATAAAATAATAAGTTGTATAGCATTTTAGAGTCAGTAAGAGTTTTTTTGTTATAGGTAAATTTAAATTAAACTTTTACTTAAATATATATTTTTTTCAGTAAAGCTAGTATTTTTTCTTGCAATATAGATAGAATGGATAGAAGGGTAGGCAGAGAAAAACTAGTGTTAAGACACTCCATTTGCCGGTTTCTGTCCTAGTTTGAAATTCGCGGCGCAGTTGCACAAGAGCTGGTCTGTCAGCGACGGCTGTGGGCTCTAGTTTAATATTATATTTATTTCGCTCTGATAACGAGTGCAAGCGCGGCGTTAAGTTAAGCGTTTTAATGGAGATTGGGCTGCCTTAACACTAGGTTCCCAGGTACCCTCTACCTATCCTACCCTGTTACATGTGGAATACAGTGTGAAGCTAAAAAACATAGATACACCCATTTTCACCAGCGAAGGCTCCAAATCGTCTAACACCACAACAAAAGAAAAAAAAGAACAATCGATGGTCATCTAATTGAAATGTCATCCTACGGCTCTCCACTCTCTCCTTTTTTACATTCCACAAGTCCCCGCCACTCATTTGTTCCTTTGTTATACTTAGTCAAATAATGCTTTCAAAGAAATTAATATAATCATTTTAGATATTTTAAATGGTGATTGATTATATTTGATGACGTTGCGGTATTGGGGCCGATGTGGAAAGATTATGTGGGTTTTTTGGTATTTGAGCTTAAGCGAATGGCCATAGGTTCAATTTTCGGTTTGAAATATTTCTTTTTATTAGCTTCACGTCGTATTCCACATGTAGAAGGGTATGCAGAGGGAGTTCGGGTTGTGGCGGAACTCAACGCCGCGCTATGCTTCATTGCCAGAGCGTAGAAATGAAAATAATAAATATTTAATTTTTCTCGAGTGGGAGTCGAACCTACTGGTCTCAAGCATTCTTTTTGTATATTATTAGCATATTATGTAGATACTAACTGTATTTTTTCTTTGCAATAATAATATAAAAAAAAGGATTATACAGTATTCTTTATAAATGTTCAAATTGTAAATTTAATTCAAATTAACTAAAATAACATTACATTGTTGAATATTCTTATTTACTAAAATAATATATCAAAATATGTAAATATAATGTACTGTGAACAATATAAAATGTTTATTTTAACACTTAATACGCAAATCTTTAAATAGAAATGACGTGTTATTAAAGCGTCGGATGTCGAAACTCAACGCCGCGCTTTATTTTACAAGAGTGGGGAAATCCTACTAATATTTGTGTTGGCTGTTTGTTACACTTTTTCGCAATAACTACTGAACGGTTCAATAACATATAGGCATAAATTTATGTATAAAAAATAAATTAAATTAGCTTCACGCTGTATCCCACACACAGTAGGGTAGGCAGAGGGAACCTAGTGTTAAGACACTCCGTTCCCCACATTCTGCCGAATTCTGGAGGCATTGCGTGTCGAGTGGCAGAACTCGACTCCAGAGCGAAGAAATGGAAATATAAATTTAAGTAAATATTTCATCTCCTCGAGTGGGGATCGAACCCACAACCAGTCGGTTTTGCAGTCACACCTCGTGCCGCTGCGCCACGACCGGCCTCATTTGCATTTATGTATAGATTAAACCAATAGTCAAATTTGAGGTCGCTAATTTTATACAAGTCATTCTTTAACTGGACATCGAACCCACTTTTTTCTTATTTTCATATTTCCATTGTAAAGCAATATGGCAGAACAAGAACTTATAGTTTTCATACATCTTCCACGTGACAGGACGTACTGAGAGAACCTTATGTTAAGACAAAACACAAGACAAAATATGTTAAGCGAAAACAAAAATCTATACTTTTTTATATAATAATTAATAAGCTAAAAAGTTTGTTTGGTTAATTGCACTTATCTCAGAAACTAGTGGTAGTAGTTTATTGAAAATTTCATATTATGATCTATATATAGTAGGTACATTTGTCGAAGTAATGAAAAAGTGGATTAATATGTTATGTTATATCAGGTTGATCGTACCTGTTGTTGTAAATGATTCTTATTTCTTTTCATTTAAAGATGCGGGCGAAGTCGCGGGTAGAAGCTAGTATTTAGTATTTAGCGGAAGAAACTGCGGGTGATCGTTATCTTTAGGAACTAGGTAGTTGCTTAAGGACTATTAAAATGAACTAACAAAAATAAACTGGTCCGTTCGTGTTAATTGTGGTCGTGTACACTGTGCGGTATTGGAGTGACCACACTTTGTGTTTTTAAATGATGTATTAAATATTTTACAGTACGGTCGATTAGTTGTGGCCGCTCTTAATTTAAGCTTTTAGTACATTTTACCCTACGAAGGAAAATAGAAAAGAACAATCTTAAAGTCAAATCTGCGTAGCCTTTTGAATTAACTTTAGTGTGGCCACAACTCGTCGGCAATATTTTATAAAGATAATTTTTAATATGCTTCTAATAGGTCGACTTATCATTTTTTAATTATATAGGTTTAATATAATATAATATAATATAAGAAGATGAATGTGACACATTTTTAATAACTGTACCTTCATAAAACTTGGTAATTATACGTGGCTCAAGAGACAATAGTATACAATTATATCAATATTTTTTTTTATAAAAAAATGCAATTATGTCATTGTTGCACCAAACAAACCAAGTATATGGATGAAACATAATTATTTTTTCATCTTCACGCTGAATCTTGCACACAGCAAGGTAATCAGAGGGAACCTAGTTAAGATACTCCGTTCCCCATTTTCCGCTAAATTTATGAGTCTTTATGGATCTTATCATCAGCACCAGAGCCAAGAAATGTAAATATTAAATATTTCATTAATTCGATTGGTAATTGAACTCACAACTAGTCGCGTTTACAGTCATACTTTGTACCCCTGCGCCACGACTGGCCTGCTTGATACAGAAAAATAATATTATTTGGACCCTGGACTATCTAGATTCTGGACATTGATAACTGTTACTTTGAAACAACATAAATAACTAAATTAATTTAAAAACTTCGAATTGCACAATCACTCTTTTAAATTTATTTCATTTAAACACACACACACACATCGAGAGAAAAAAAGTATCATATATCATGTAATGTGTAAGTAGTTCTTATATTTTTGGTATTTTTTTATTTTTTTTTTCATCAGTCATATAAATTATTTTAGGGAGTAGTAGGTAAACGCGACAGGTTGTCTGTTCGATTCCCACTCGAGGAAATGAAATATTTAATACTTTCATTTATTTTTAATTTGGCTGAAAGTGTGTCTAGCGGTATATAGGTGAAGCTAAAAAAAAATCGAGACCAGTCGTGGCGTAGAGGCGCAAAGTGTGATTGCAAAATCGAAAAGTTGTCAATTCGATCCCCATTGCAGGAAGTGAAATATTTATTTACATTTATATTTTCATTTCATCGCTCTGGTGTCGAGGCAAAGCGCGGCATTGAGTTCCGCCACTAAATACACAATGCCTCCAGAACTTAGCGGAAAGTGGGGAACGGAGTGTCTTAAAACTAGGTTTTCTCCCTCCCCTGCTGTGTGCGGGATACAGTGTGAAGCTGATTTATTTTTTTAATTAAAAAAAACAATTACAAAATATGGTCACACCACACATGCAAATACCGCGGTGAATATACAATGGGCGTGGCCACAACATGGCCACAGTACACGTGACTTGTAATTACTATTACGGTTTTTTATAATTTTAGAACACCCCCCTCCACTGTATATGAACTTGTGGTAATATCCTGGTTTATATTTATAAAGTTTTCTAATTTTTCGTATGCCCATTTTAAATTGATTATTTTCATTTACGTTCTAGTAACAAGCAACTGACAAAGCGTGGCGTTTAGTTCCGCCGCTCAACACGTAATATTTCGAAAATTGGGCGGTATTTGGAGAACGGAGTATCTTAACACTAGGTTCCCTCTGCCTATCGTGCTGTGTGCGGGATACAGCGTGAAGCTGAAATAAAATAATATTGATTTATTAATACAATTTAAAATATTACCGCAATCATGCAGGTACAGAATGTAGTGTTACGTCACTCAATTTTTTATTATTTTTTTATATTTTACCTATTGTATTATAAACATAGCGTGTGGCTAAATACAACGCCGCACCTTGCAATATGCACTCTAGTATTGATAGAATGATAGAAAAAAACGTTGGCTTTTAATGAAATGGAAACATGTGAAGTCGTTTCAACCTTATTATTATTTTTTTACTTACTTATAGGTACGTTGAAAAGTAAGTATTTATCGAACTGTAACATTAAAGGCTTGGTCCGTTTCTATTAATAAATCATTGAAATGCCCACAGTTTAGTAATATTGTTGTATTAAATATATTAGAAATATAGATATAGGTATGTTATGCTAACATAGGTGGCACAAGATTGCCACATTTATGAGGCAGTGCGTGTTGTGTGGCGGTACTCAACGCCGCGGTTTGTCTCGTTACTAGAGCGACAAAATAATTAAAATGTGAAATATTACATTCCCTTAATTGGGAATCGAACCAGCAAACGCTGTATATGAATTTGTGTTTATATCCTGGTTTTTTATTTATTGAGGGGTTTTTATTGTATTCTCATTTTAAATTGATTATTTTCATTTTCTCGCTCTGATAAAAAGCGACTGACAAAGCGTGGTTTAGTTTCGCTATTCTACACGAAATATCTCGAAAATTGGGCAATATTATTAAAATATGAAATATTTTATTTCCCCTAATTGGGAATCGAACCAGCAAACATCGTGCTCACAGTCTAATGCTGACCCTGACTAAATACGTATCCAAAATAATGACAGGTTAAGATGAACTTTGTTTGGAAATGCTTTGTTTGGCTGCGATATTTTGTAACATTTTAGAGTGTTATTCACATACTTCTGATTTTTTAGTTATCTGAAATCGTTTTAAAATAAAAATTCTAATTTATATTTATTGTAGGTATAGGTGGATATTATATGTTTGTTAATGGAACCATTTCTCATTTCCTCCCTTTGGTGGACAAAGCGAAGTTTTCTCGTAAACTGAGAACGGAGAGTCTTAAGTCTTAACACTATACTTTTCTACTTGGTACCCTCTCTCTACCCCGATATAGGTATTAGGGAAAATGTTGGTATTGAACTGACTATCACCGCGTGCGCCACAAACACTTGAAATTAATAAATTAAACCACAAGTACATTTCTATAAAATCTAAGATCAAAATCAAATCAAATCAGCTTCACGCTGTAACTCGCACACAGCAGCAGGGTAGGCAGAGGGAACCTAGCGTTAAGATACTCTGTTCCCCACTTTCTGCCGTATTCTGGAGGCATTGCATGTTGAGTAGCAGAGCTCAACGCCGCGCTTAACCTCGACACCAGAGCGAAGAAATGGAAATATAAATTTAAGTAAATATTTCATCTCCTCGACGGGATCGAGCCCACAACCAGTCGGTTTTACAGTCACACTTTGTGCCGCTGCGCCACGACTGGCCTCAGATAGTTCTAAGATAGTTTTAGATATATTTTGTAAACATTGTAATTCATTTAGTCCTATATAAATCAATCTCAAGTGCACAGATACGGACCGTCAATCGTCGGCTCTAAACTTCGCAGCCCATAAATATTCCCAACTCAAAACACACTCTCGTGACGCAAGAAAAAAATTACGTAAAAAAAAAATACTTACTTTAAAAAAAAATTTGAAGAGAATTTTGTTTAATACTTGTGCTTATAGAAAATGCAAAAACATATTGTGTATTATATTATATATTTGTTGATACAGTCGGATGTGCTCGATTGTTAGGGCGATGGTTGTAGGTTCGATTCGTTATTCGGAGAAATTTTATATAAGAAAAAAAAGTAGAGCAATATGCGGTGTTTAGTTCCGTTACATGAAATGTTAATATGGGATACTCTCTCTGTAAACACTGCTGTATATGAGGATTAGCATTTATCTGGGGCAAAGCGCCTTCTCCCAGAGATAATTACTAAGAGTTGTAAATACATGCCGTATTCTAGGTGTTCCAGGTTCTCTGGTGCCCGTGGGTGCAGTGGGTTCCATGGAAACGATGAAGGTGATGTATCCTACAGTACCTACTCGCTGTCACCAGAGCCCCGGAGTAATGGATAGCCAATATACCTAATTCTTTTTTTAATTCCAGCTAGTAGTTCCGGAAAATAGTATGTTTAGCCCAACAAATAATTCATGTTAATACATTTTTTAATTTACGAGAACCTAGTGTCTTAGCACTATTTGTAGTGTCTTAACACTCCGCTCCATGCTTTCGGCCGAATTCTGGAATGTTTGCACTATACCTAATTAGATAATAGCATGCAAAAAACAATAAAATATTATAACGTAAGTAAATGTGTGTTTGCCTTCTAATATAATCAATTTTATTGTGTAAACCCAATTTTTTGTTTCATTAAAAATTACATTCGAATGTTTATGAATTTAAAAAAAATATTTTTATTAACTTAAAAATATCTATATATTTATACTGTAAAAACTCGATTGAACCCAGGACATTTTTACATCTTTAGTCTCAACTGAGCTGTTGCGACTCATACTGGATTGATGTTACAAATAAAAAACCTACAGAATTTATATTTCAAGGTATGTTATGCGGATTTATCGCGTATAATTCGGTTTTGAGATTTGAGATAAGTTTTAGAGACTGACGTATCAGACCTTTAGTTAGGTGTAGACTAAGGTAATATCAGTTCTCACTTAAAAAAATATAATTAAATCAGCTTCACGCTGTATCCCGCACACAGCAGGGTAGGCAGAGGGAAATTTGCCTTGACACCAGAGTGAAGAAAGTTGTAAGTAAGTATTTTATCTCCACGTGTGGGGATCGAACTCATAACCAGTCGATTTTACAGTCACACTCTGTGCTCCTGCGCCACGACTGGCCTGAAATAGAAATAATATATTAGAAACTAAACCTTTTAAATATAAATATAAATTTTGTTTAACGCCAACCATCAAGATCTTTTAACAATAATTAAATAATGTGTTAAAAGATGAATTAAAAAGTAATATAATTTAATAATCTTTCCATTCAGTAAGAATTTTGAGACATAATTCCGGGGTAGAAATCGAATCGAAGCCCTAAACAGTAGGACATTGTACCACTGCGCTACTACAGACTTTTAATTATATTGTGGAAATTAAAATAGTCTTTTTCATTTCGTTTTTTAGCTTCGCGCCGTATTAGTACGGCACTGCATTTAGTACGGTACGCAAAGGGAACCTAGTGCTCAGATACTCAGTTCCCTATTTACCGCCTGATTTTTAAGCCCGCGGTTTCTGCGATCTTGAACGAGAAAATGAAAATAGTACATAAAAAAATATACCATGCAAAACGGAAGTGTTTAAATAGGATCAAAATGTCTTAACACTAGGTTCCCAGGTTCCCTCAGCTTACCCGCGATACAGCATGAAACTAAAAAAAAACTCAATGACTTATATTAATTTCTATTTCACACTAATAAGGCACCGATCTATTATTGTATCGAAGGGGGCGCAACTGTAGCCATAATCTTCTAAACTGAATAGATGCTCAGATTCCTCGAACGAGAGAGGCACATGTGCTTGCGCATGTGTTGGTACACAGTTCTGAATATGGAAGAGACTTGTTTTTAATGTTTTAAGTGATTTGTCACTCTGTTTCTTTTATTGTTCTGTTTTTAGAAGATATTTTGCTTTGGATGGCAAAATCTTTTGCTATAGGTTTATATTGACGTTGGGGAAATTCATAATAAATAATATGAAATTTGAATTAGTTACCGTTTTGTTTAATTGCAGATGCTGGCACAACTCATGTTAGTTAGTATCAATTTAAATTATTTAATTTTAATTTAAATTATTTAATACAATAAATTTTAAATTATAGGTATTAAATTTACATGTCTAGTAGGTACTTACTAACAATAGCTAATTATCTAATACCTAATTTAGGGACCTATTTCTAGAATTATATTTTTACTTATCTCAAAAAAAGGTTAATATTTTCCATATATATATATATATATATATATATATATATATATACAATTTTTTACATCCAATCACTAATATAATATAAAGCAAAACCCGCCTCCACACTAAGCGCGCCTGTCAAAACCCTAACAAATGTGGACGCGGAAAGGCCTAAGCCGAATAATTAAGTTTTTGCCCTTTTTCTGTTCTAATTCACATTCCTACAGAAAGAAAGACGTTGTGGGACGCTCTTGATTCTTTTTTGTATGACTGATCGTCCCTGATTTAAGTTGTTTCGTTTATTTAAATAAAATTGTAGATATATTTTTGTATATAGTTAAGAAAAGTTTGAGGCCAGTCGTGGCACGAGGTGTGACAGTAAAACCGACTGGTTGTGGGTTCGATCCCCACTCGAGGAGATGAAATATTTACTTAAATTTATATTTCCATTTCTTCGCTCTGGTGTCGTGGCGTTGAGTTCTGCCACTCAACACGCAATGCTTCCAGAATTCGGCAGAAAGTGGGGAACGGAGTGTCTTAACATTAGGTTCCCTCTGCCTACCCTGCTGTGTGCGGGATACAGCGTGAAGCTGATTTATAACAACATTTATAACTACTACCTATCTAACTTCGTGATATAAAAAAAATATAAAAATATAATAAAGTAGTATTCTAACCTGCATCTCTCATACAGAAAAAAGTATCTATATATCTAGTTAAATAAGTTATTCATTCTTAACAAATTTTCGCTTTAACTTAAATTTCTTTAAGGTGATTACGAGATTTTTATTTAGCCTTTCTCAAAACCCTGCAAAGATTTTTTAAAAAGTTTCTCAGATTTTTTATATTAATACGAATGATGGTTTGTCGATAATAGTGTTAATTTCTAATATTTTGACAATATTTTCTAATATTTCAACAAAACTTGAAATTGAAAAAAACATTTAAGAATAATAATATAAAACATATATATACTGGATCTCTTATAATGTAGTATTAAAAGGTCTAATGAGCCAATACTTCTTATTTTTTTATTTTGACTTGCGACATCGCCTGAATATATAATAGAAAAAAAAATCAGCTTCAGGGTAGACTGAGAGAACCTAATGTTAACACACTCTGTTTCCGTCGATTTCTGGAAGCATTGCGCGTTGAATGGCGGAACTCAACGCCGCGCTTTGCCTCGCACACTAGAGCGAAGAAATAGAAATATAAATTCAAATAAATATTTCATTTCCTCGGGTGGGGATCGAACCCACAACCAGTTGATTTGACACTCCGAGCAATAGGAAAACAAAGATTTTATTAAAATTAAATATGTATCAGCCTCACCTTCTTATATGCCATTTTATTAGAGAGTGACGCGTAAAAAATGAAAATAGTAATAATTATTTAAAAATATATTCAACACATCGATAAGAAATAAATAACTAATTTATTAAAATATTATTTACAAAACTAAAATAATTCAAATTCATAAAATGTATATACGCAAAGTTCCGCTACTTGACAATAGATGGCGCGACCAGTATTATAAAGCAACATTACTTCAAAACGTGCCTTGTTTTTTTTAATGTAATCTTAATAATTTTAAATTGTATTAAAAATAATAATAATAATAAAACATATTTATTATGTCTCAAAATGAGTTAAATCACTCAAATCATTAATATTATAAACGATATATAATATTATTACTAAACCTATTCTACAGATTTTTTTTTCTATACAGTATAAACCTATAGGTACATTTATTCCTACAATTCAATAAATACTGGCAATAAAGGGCTCTAAAAGTTTTGGAAAAAAAAATATAGAAAATAAATAATTTCAAAAATGAGTGTATGCTACGTTTTAGCGGAACTACACTAGATTGCTTCTTTTGTTTCGCTCTTTTGTGCGAGCGTTACCTACAGTTTTGTTTGTTTTAGTAACATTTACCAAATGTATCCATAGAATAGAATAGTATAGTAATATAATTCTTTATGGATTTCTTTTCTGAGCTTCACGCTTAAGAAAAAAACAAGTTAGTCAAAGGGAACCTAGTGTTAAGACACTCCGTTCCCCACCGCATAATTTTTTATAAATATATTTAATATATATAGATATGTAAAATATTAATTATAATGAAAATTAAAATAATCCAAGATAAAATTATAGGACTTTTGAAATAATTTTTAGTCTTTATTAATTGTAATATAATCAATATATATAAAAGGACTTGTGCTGACTGACTGAGGTAAGACGCACGCAGAGTCGTAACCGCTGATGGTAGAAACGTGAAATTTGGGCAAATGTTTATTTTCATATTCTGGACATCCACTAAGAAGGGAATTTGAAAAATTTTAACCCTAAAGGGATGAAATAGGAGTTGAAAGTTTGTATGGAAAAAAAAATAATCTGTACCGATTTTTATAAAATTTGAAATTCAGACTCTTAAAAATATTTCATTGAACACGTGTTTCATGGTTTTTAAGAATTCACCCCCTAAGGGTTCAAATAAGGGGTTGAAATTTTATATGGAAAAATCTTTAAATTGCCACCGGTTTTTATAAAAATTTAAATTCAGACTATTAAAAATATTTTATTGAACATGTGTTTCGTGGGTTTTTTAGAATTGACTCCTAATAAGCGGGCGAAGCCGCGCGCGCCCTCTAGTATGTGATAAAAATGTTCAAATGGTCTACTAATGTCAGTAGTGTCAGTCGTATAGAAAGCAACCATTGGCTCTGAAGACAGTTCTGCGTAGAAGATATCTTTTGCATAATAAGTTTGTCTTCTCTCTCTCTTTTGATCTCTTTTAAACATGCATTTTTCTGTTGTGTAATATTATCTCTTTTTTTACCATATAACGTGACACTGGCGAATTGATTTTGTAATCAACTGGCATGCTCGGAACGCCATAATGAACACAACAGTACAAAACAGAATAAGCACAGAAAATTATAACGTAACACTCCGCTCTACGCCTTCAATTCAATTATTCACCAACCTCAAAAAAGGAGGAGGTTATTCGGCTGTTTTTTTTATCTAAACTGAGTAATAATTACATTATATTAGATATCGTCTTAATCATATTAAGAATATTCTTAATATAATATAGAAAATAGATGCCTATTATATTAGAATGATTATAAAAAAAATTTAATTTTAAATTTAAAATGGTAATATTTTTAGTTGTATCATAGAACATACGACAGTCATATGTTTAGCGGCGCCGCGCTATCACTTAGTATCTACCTATAATTTAAAAAAAATCTCCGTTGTTCAAAAGATTATTACATAAGTATCCATAAAAATACCCCAAAATCTACATATACATGTTAAATATAGCAAAAAATCGATAAATTCAATCGACAAACATTCAAATTGGCAATTAAGTATTTAAATAATTATATTAGATTATTACTAGCGCCGCACTAGAACGAAGTAAATCTTGTTATTATATAGTGTTGTGATAATTATTTGAAAGCAATTGCTGAGTTAAATATATTTTTCAAATATTATAAGTAATTGGAGGCGATGTAGTGATAAATTATTATTTTTTTCTTTTTTTTTTCTGAAAAATTCACTTTTTGTATCAATATTGTTGTATGAAAATTGAATCTGCGACCTTTAAAATGTTTTTTTATGTACGAAAAAAAACATTACAACAAGTTCACAATGATTCTAGAAATATTTTATTTAGCTTTACTCATCTTCCGGTTATAGTGGGAAAGATAAGGGGAATAAAGTGTTAAAATTCTCCGTTTTTCTGTAATAACCTTATAAAAAAAAACAGCCTCACGCCGTATCCCGCATATAGCTAAATAGACAAAGGGAAAATAGTGCCAAGACACACAGTTCCCCACTTTTCACCTAATTTTCGGAATATTGCTTATTGAGTGGCGGAACTCAACATCGCGCTTTGTCTAAAAACTTTATATACAACTATTTTGAAAGCAACTGCTGAGTTAGATATGATATTTTTCAATACTATAAAAAATTGGAGGCAAAGTAGAAACAAATTATTATTTATTTTACTTTTTTCTTAAAAATATTGCTTTTTGTATCTATATTGTTCTATGAAAATTGAATCCACGACCCAAACTAGAAATATTTTATTTAGCTTTACTCATCTTCCGATTATAGTAGGAAAGGTAAGGAGAATATGGTGTTAAGATTCTCCGTTTTTCAGTAATAATTTTACCAAATTACAGCTAAAGTTCAATAAAAAGAGAGAAAATGGTGTTAAGAGACCCAGCTTCCCATTTTTCACTGAATTTTCGGAACATTGCCTGTTGAGTGGCGGAACTCTACACCGCGCTTTGTCTAAAAACTTTTGTACACAACTATATAGTATATTTACAAGCAAAGTTAATAAAGAATTAAATATAATTAGTAGTAATAATGAAAAACACGTTCATCACACAGCAACCATTAGGAAAGTAAACCGGGCGGGGCGGTAACGCCTTCGAATCTCGACACGCGATTAAAAAAAATTACAATACCATTGTTTCAGTTGATTCGTGGCTGAATTGCATTTGCTGTTTTCTTTTTTCTCTTTTCTTTTTTTTTCTGTGTTAGATAAGTTTATTTATTTATTTTTAAAGTTTTACTTTGATAAAATACTCCGTTTACCAATTTCCGCCGAATTTTCGAGACACTGCGTGTGGAGTGGCGGAACTCAATGCTGCGATTTGTTTTGTTCCATAGAGAGGACACAATATTATTAAATTATTTGGTTCCTCGAGTGGGAATCGAATCCACAACCGTCGTGCTTAAAGTAATACGCTATACTACTACGCCACGACGGCCTCAATTTCTCTGTATTTAGATTTTTAATTCGTCCACCCGTGAGAATAGAAAAAGTAGTTTGCTTTTGTTCTAATATTCTTGTTAATTAAATCTGTAGCTCGTTATGTCAAGTAGAAAGTTGAGAATAGAGTTAAAACACTGTGTTTTCTCTGCTTATACAGAATAAATATAAAGTATACATTAAAATATGATCTATAGGATTTTTTTAGTTTAACGCTATATCCTATGTAAGCCAGAGTGAACCTAGCGTCAAAATACTTCGTTGTCTGTGGACGGAAGTGGTGAAGTTTAACACCGCGTTTTAAGTAAAGTTAATAATGTAAGTAATATACAACGCAATTCTTATTAAAAATTTTAGTAAATTATTGTTATGATTTTAATATTAAAGATATTTGGAGGAATGAAATATTTTATATTTTCTTTTTCTCGCTCTGGTCACAAGAGGAAGCGTGGCGTTGAGTTTCGAGATTCTGCAATGCCTCCAAAATTTAGCAGACAATGGGGAAAGGAAGTGTCTTAATCGGGACCGAGTATCTTAACACTAGGTTCCAAGGGTCACTCTGCTTACCCTGCTACGTGCGCGTGAAGCTAAAAACCACCACCAAATAATAGCAGTAATCGAGTAATAAAAAAAATAATAATACTGAAATAAATTTACAGAAATCTACTAAAATCGATATGACACGTGGAAGTTTCACAAGCGTTCAATGGCGTCGTTTTCCTTGTATTATTTCAGTAATAGTAGATTAAGAAGCTTGTTACACTAAAATGTCAAATCAAATCAGCTTCATACATACTAGGCATAGAGAATCTAGTGTTAAGATGCTCCGTGCCCCACATTCAGATCTTAACGCTGCACTTTTGCCTCGGCACTAGAGCGAAGAAATGGAAATGTAATTTTAAAATAAATATTTTTTATTTCCTCGAGTGGGGATCGAACCCACAACCAGTTGTGATATGATTACAAATAATTAAATATTGTGTTAGAAAATAAAGAGTTTTGCCTCAGAGAAGAGTAGAGTAGAGTTGACTTCAGGTAAAAACAAGAAAAAAATTACCCAAAGATTGTTATCTTATTGTTAAAACATTTATAATAAAAATTTAAATAAAACGAAGTGAAGTTGCATCTAAAATTTAAGATTGATAAATAATTTAATATTTAGAAAATTATAAAAAAAGGTTTTTATTTTTTAAATATTTTTTTAAGAAATGCATTCCACATAAAGCAAGGCAGGTGGATAGATGAATATAATATAGGCATTTTTATTTTAGCGATTTTTAAACATTTTAAGTTAAATTCTTTCGACCACGGACCAACAAAATATTCGAAACGTCGGATTTCCATAAATGTATAATCTAATCTAATCTAAATATACGAGATTAAGCCAGTTCAATAGTTTCATTTAATACGACTTTATTCTAGAAAGAGGAGCCAGTTATAAGAGACAATAAGAGATGTCACAAATTAGGTAATTGTTTTTAAGGTAGAGACCTATTTCATTTTGCGAAATTTGTAGGATATTTCTTTAAAGGAAAGTCCAATTATAGCAAAGAAATGAACTGACATGTTGGATGCCGGAACTAAATATCGCACTTTGTCTCGATACTAGATCGAGGAAATGAAAATTTTTAATATTTCATTCCTCTGATTATCTCAAATCAAATGAAATATCTACATAAAATATATCTATTATATAAATCATATTCCTAAAATAATTACACTATAGACTAATTCCATATATATATGATAATTAAATGAAAATTAAATTAAATTGGGTTCACGCTGTATCCCGCTCACAGCAGGGTAGGCAAAGGGAACTTAGTGCTAAGACACTTCGTTGAATTCGACATTTTGTGTCGAATTTTGGCGGCATTGCGTGTTGAGTGACGGAACTGAACGCCGCGCTTTGCCTCGACACCAGAGCGAAGAATTAAAAATATACATTTAAGTAAACATTTTATTTCTTTGAGTGGGGATCGAACCCACAACCAGTCTATTTTACAGATACATTTTATATCCCTGCGCTACGACTGGCCTCATTTGATATTTTGAGAAAATTCCTCGCGGGAAATAAATCTAAGATTATCGGGCGTAAAGACATCAAGTACAACATAGTAGAGTCTATATATTAAAAAAAATATTAATAAATAGCTGATTTATCAAATTCCTGGTTTGTTCCATTGGTGTTTGTAACAAATATTGAAGTATATAATTTGATACCATTTAACAATTGGATTTCTGGTTAAAATTGTGCAGAAAGTGGAGAATGTAATGTTTTATCACTATTTTATTTCTTTCTAATCTGAGAGATGTCTTATATGCATAATTGAGGCTAGCTAGGCTAGCTGAAGTGGAATGTCTTAATACTAGACTCTCTCTCTGCCTACTCCACTGCATGCTGGTGAATCTTGATACAGCGTGAAGCTGAAATAATATACATATTTGAGGCCGTCGTGGCGCAGTGATATAGCATCTGATATTAAGCACAATGGTTTTAGGTGCAGTTCTCTCAAGGAAAACGATTATACTTATTTAAACTATAAGCATTTCCGCGCTTTGATACACAAAAAGCGGCGTTGAGTTCTGGCATTCAAGTATCGATTTTTAGAAAATTTGGTGATAAGTTGAGAATGCAGTGTCTTGACTGTAGGTTCTGCCTAACCTGTTATACGGGAAACTATGTATGTGAGGCTGTTACATGCATAAAACTAAGAAACAAGAAATACATATAGATAAAAAAAATATTTTGTCTCTACTAAATGTAGAGTCGACCTTTAGGTTTATCTATAAATTGCTACTAAAGCAAACAAAATATAGTAATAAATGTAATCTTAATACATGTCTTACATAAATCCAATCATTTAAATAGTTTAATACTTATTAAAAATATATATTATGTTATTTAATCTTAAAATTTTATAAAAGAGCAACTATGAAAGGAATGATGATCTCATTAAAAAAAAACTAACGATAACATAATGTTATTCAGTTAAATTACGATAAATTTATTTGTGTTTCTAACATTTATTCTAATTATACATACATACATACAGGTCTTTATCAATAAAATTTAGTTAGACCTACCACTAAAATGTAAATTTTGTATCTATTTATGAAAAAAAGGGAATCCATTTTAATTAAATTATACTGTACACGCTCATTTAAATGTACTACCAGTTCAATTTTTGATAACGTTCGTATTTTATAATTTTCCACCAGTTTTCAATGTGGCGTTCAAGAAATTTTATTAATAGACCATACGTACATATATAAAACATTTATTAGCAAAGATGAGAATGTAGAGACGAAATTTTACTAGAGTGTTAAATTAATAATAATAATGACCAAACGAATCACCACCACGTTTATATCATTCGGCGTTGTATCGAGGAGTCGGCAACGGGTGAGAAATCTAGCTCTAGCTTTATACTAGAGAAACATAGAAATATACAATATGTGCATAAATAACAAAAATAACCAATAATAATAAAAATAATAATAACATTATAAAACATCCAAAAAAAAGAAACCGAAACGTCAGCACGTGTGCACCATTCGGCGTCGCGTCGAGGAGTGTCGGCGGGCGCGGGGCGCGGGCGCCAGGGCGGCGCGGGGCGGCGGGGCGGCGGCAGGGCGGGCGCGCTGATTGGGCGACGCGGCGGGCGCGGCACGCCCTACCGCGGCCGCCGCCAGCCGCGCCAGTGTCCGCCAGACTGCCGAGCGCGTCGGGCCTCCCGCACCCCGCGCCTGCTCGGCCACGCGATACCAACTCCCGATTATAACCAAAAGTCAACCGCGAGTGCATTATGACACTGGTGAGCTAGCGGGCCGTTGTGACGGTGTATGTGTGTCTGTGTTCTCGTGCTTGTGTGTGGTGTTAGCCGATAAAAACGTTCGTGGTGGCCAGCGGAGCCCTGCACCCGGGCTCGGGCCGAGCGCTCATGGCTCAGCCTAGGGTATGTACTGTGCTTTTTTGTTGCACGTGATTTTGACGTATAGGGACGGATAGTAGGTGCTAACAAAAACGTATTCACAACAAAATATCATTAAACTACAATATCATCAATAAAAATAAATGTAGAGTTCGGAAAAAAGATCGAAACAAACACAAAGTATGCGTAATAAAATAAAATCACCAGTGTTCAGAGATTTGGGAAGTATGTATATACATATGTCCGAAACAATACAGGCGCGTCCCGTCAGGGGAGCTGTTCTAACAAGTTGGACACGTTTGGAATACGTAATAGTGGTTTAAAATGCGTGGTATCACCACCGACGCATTACTGACTGTAATGAAAACAAAATGAGCACTTTATACACATAAAAGCTTAGATAACGTGATTCTAATGTAATAATTAACCTCTGTCTGTCTTTTGATATATTAAAATTAATATAGAGTGTATAATAATAATGTAGAGTCGAAGGAACTATAGTACGGTTAACTAGAATTGTCACGAATTAAAACGTTAAGGGCACCTGATGGCCAAAAAATGTTCCACAATAAATGAGATAAAATGGCACCATGGGGTCCCATTGTCGCTGGTTGCTCTTATGGGTGACGAACCCCGTAGTCACGGCATACAACTACAAGCGGCTTTAGACGCACGGTTGAACACAAAAGGGCCTATCTCGGAAACCAACAATAAAATTCAATTGACAATGAAAAGAAAAAAGTTTGTTCGCGCCACAAAAATACCCTAACGGAATGGGACTTTCTAAGAGATTTGGGGTGGTATTGTTTTTGCCCAGCCAGGTAGTGGATTTGATCCTGCTTTTATTAAAAGACATCCCCGTTTGTAAATAGAATATGTTTAATAATAAATATAAAATGGTAACTAAGTAGCGGATTTTTATGTAGAGTCGTACTTTTGAATATAATTAGAAACGGATACTTAAAAGTTACCTTTTCCTTCATCATTTTGATTTATTACCTAATAAATAATGACATAGAGCAGTGATAACCACATTAATTGCAGCTTATTTTCATTTTGTAATATTTTTCTAAATACGAACGTACGAAAAATAAACATAGAACTGATATCAGTAATAAAAACTGTACGTACTAAGTCAGTTGATATCGATAACAACAATATAATCTGCAAACGACAAATTGATTAAAAATAAAGTAGCTGATTGATAAGAAATTATAAAATTAAAAATATTAGATAAATAAAATGTTACGCGGCGGCGTTTTGATTTAAGTGCATATCAGTGCCGACGGTAAATGACATGAGCGTGTATCGCTTCTCAAGATATATTGTATTGAAAAATATAAAAAGGAATTTAAAATTAATAATAATTAAATAATAATTATATGTATTAAGAAGCTTTACTTCGAATTAACAGAGTAAAATTTGATAATGTTTAACTTTATTTTCCTTGTCCTATAAAAGACAATTACTTTATTTCTTTCTTTAAATATGTTTTTGAGGTCAATGTTACTTATATATGTGTTAAAATATTTAAAAAAATATAGAATTTAGTAAAGTTATTAGAGATTTTTTGCTTTATGGACTAAACAATTAATTTCACACTTGGATGGAGCATTGATTTACTCATAATTTATGTAGATAGATATACATAAAACTGACTTTAATATTTATAACTGTATCTTCACTATTGTAAGAAATATAAAGTAATTATATTAAGATATTCATAATATAAATTCATTTCTTTAACTCTAAAATAGGTGTAGATTTGAAATTAATCAAAAGAAATAACATCTTTACAAAAGCAATAAGATTTAAGAATTTTGTTAGAAATATAAAAGGGAAGTTACCTCTTCATTTTCTAGAAAATAAAAAGGAATTGTCTAAGATAAGAATATTCTTAATTATAAAAATCTAGTATGTAGGAATAACAATGATTGTCAAGTTACTAACGTTAAACAAATAATTAGGTACATAGATAAAGTCTAAAATTGAATAGAAATTCACAAAACATATATTATTAATCAGCAATAAAATTAACCAACAAACCTATGGTCCAATCTACATTAACAGCCATTTACAAAAAAATACCACAGATATACATATAGATACCAATGTAAATTAACATAATACTTTATATAATCTATATTTCACTGTAAAATAAAAAAAAACGCGGGAAAATAAAAGATGCAAAATATATACTAGTTTAATTCACAGATGAAGTAACATTAATTATAAGTGACGTGATCACCTAACGCTTAATTTTTAATAGAATTCAGTGTGAATAAACATGAGAATGCATAATAAACGAACTCTTGTGTTTAGTTTTAGAGGCAAATGTGCGCGGGTGCGGCCATTTTGTATTTTTTTCAGTTTGCGATTTTTTTTTGTCATACTTTTTAAGATCTGTTATTTTTTATAGTTCTATGTTAAATAATGTTTAGTAGGTGTTAATTAAAATATTTATACATATATCGAAATTATATACAGATAATAAATAATTCTTAAGTGCAATATTTTAATCTGCATTGAAGATTTAACTGTCAAATAAAAAAAGACAGAAGCACCCGAAATTATTAATATCTTATCTGCTTTTATCCATTAAATAATTAGTGAAAAAACTTAATAAAATACCTATACACAATAAATGCGACATTTTACATTTAATTGCAATAAAATTACACATTTTGAAGATATACTTATAATTCATATAAGCCCTAATGTCTTGGAACGAGGATTTAGACTCTTAATACGATAACAACTGATAAACAAAAAGAAAATTTATTTTTATGCATTCATATGCTTTTAAAAATCCTATCTTGAACATTCCAGCGGCATATTTATCGTGACTTGAGACCTATTTTAAATACTTAATGCGGATAACTAAATACTTTTTTAAAATACTAAGAAGTTCTCAAAATTATATGCAATCTTCTTTCGCTTAATAACAATTTAGGATCTATTCAAACTTAATAATATTTTATTTGGAGTCGAAGCTTGAGCATACATTTTTTTTATTATACTAAAAGTTTATAATCAGAACAAAATGCGTATTATTAGTTTATTAAAAAAATATATTCTAACGGAATCGCTCGAAAGTTTATTTAAGAGGAAAATATTAAAAATGACACAAACGGGAATCGAATGAACTACACTAGAACGATCCAATAGCTCAATTTATCATATAACCGTCGTCGAAACAGAATTTGGACAGTAGATACGCACAAGGTATTATTTTTATCACTTTCACGCTGTATTCCGCACACAGCAGGGTAGGCAGAAGGAACCTAGTGTTAAGATACTCCGTTCCCCACTTTCTGCCGCATTCTGGAGGAATTACGTGTTGAGTGGCAGAACTCAACGCCGCGCTTAACCTCGACATCAGAGCGAAGAAATATAAATATACATTTAAGTAAATATTTCATCTCCTCGAGTGGGGATCGAACCCACAACCAGTCGGTTTTACAGTCACACTTCGTGCCGCTGCGCCACGACTGTCCTCTAGTCAGTAGATACGCGCAAGATATTATTTCTAATATGATAAAAATTGGTGAATATTATCAGTAGTGGTTATGGTTAGTCGGTCAGCGTAAACGTACCTTGCGGTCAGTGTGATAGTGTTATCAAACCATAAATTTTATGATTATGATAGATACCCTACGAAAAACAATATTAAAATACGCGTACAGCATATATAATTTCGTGTAACAAATTTGCGTTATAGCGCTTACGGTTCGGTTGTGATGATGGAACTATGTTGGTACGGTTGCGACGGTGGTGGGTTCAATATCTACTTACAAGAACGATTTATTTTCATATCCGATCGAAAAAAAAAGTACGGAGTTGAGTTCCGCCGCTCAACATGCAATGTTTGCGAAAATTAGGCAGTATGTATGCTTGCTATAATATAGGGTCATGCTGTAAAAAAAAAGTTACGGGTGCATTAAAATAGTATTATTTATAATAAAAAATAATTTACGAACAAACAAATCACTTGAAAACAATAAGTATTATTTAATAATTGATTTAAACTCAAAATTTCGTGTTAGTACTAATGCAAATAGAGTTATTGTATTTTAAATAGAATTCTCTCATTACAATAATTTAAAAAAAACGTATAAATTATAATAAAAATACAACGTAATACAGGTAATTGTTAAACGTAAAACAATTAAAACAATTATTTTGCTAGCTAGTCAATTAGCTGGAAACAACAGAAATGAAGTGATAAAAAAATCGGAATCCTATCTACTAAATATGTACCTACAATATATTATATTCTATAGTGTTTTATAAAAAACGTTAAAAATAAAACGTGTTATTAATATATATTAATAATTTATTATTGAAAAAGGATAAATAAATTACAATATTATGCTAAAGTTATTCCGGAAAATTAAATATTAACTCGCTTTTTTCCGGCGTTGAGTTACAGCACTGAGTTTTCTATTCGAAAACTGGAGAACGGAGTGTCTTACCAATAAGATCCCCTTGGCTGTTTTGCTATATACGGAAAAACAGCGAGCTACTTCTATCCTATTAACTTTCATTTAAAAATATCATCAAATTACACACTAAAATGTGAATAAAAAGTTTATTTAAAAACTCCGCTTCAACAACTTTAGTTAAAGTTATACTACGCTCAAATTAACATACCAACCTTACAACGGTTTCTTACTATGTAATATATTGTTTTTTAAAAGGTTAAAAACGTAGAAACTTTCAATTTAAACAAGTTAAAATATCAGTTTAGGGCCGATAACGATAAGCGCGCAATTTTTAATTTAAGTACAAACAATGTACATAGGTTTCACACCTTGTCCAGGAAACGAGAATAGAGATAGTGACTTAACGAAGTGCTTCCACAGTGTCTAATGATAACTATTGATTAGAAAATATAACCGTAACAGTTAAAATGTAACCGAAATCAATATCTAGTTGAATTTTGAGTGGGAAACTTAAGTGACTTATTGGGAACGGAGTGTTTTGACACTATGTTAACAGTTCCCTCCGCCTAAGTTGGTGTGACAGTAAATTTGAGTTAATTATTGAGTTTGGATACGCGTCGGATCACAGAAATGACATATTTGAATTGAATAGTAGGTATTTTTGTTTAAATTAAAGTTAGTTATTGTAAGTTTTAGCAGCTGCATTGTAGGTTAGAGGGAACCTAATGTTAGCACTCCGTTTCCCTCTTTTGGCTTAATTTTTGGGACGTTCCATGTTGAATGGAGGAAGTCAACGCCGCGATTTGTTTTATTATCATAGCGACAAAATAAAAATCAGTGTTTAAGAGATTTATAGTTAAAAAATTTATATACCTAAATATAATTATGAAACAAAACACATTAAAATTTTCCCAAACCTCTATCCTACGATAGTATCGTCGAGACATAGAAAAATTACTTAAATAAAAGAAAAAAAAACGAGATTGGTTTTTAAGAAACGGCCTCAGTTATCTCATTTTACTCGAATCCATTTCGGATTGATAAATAGCACTTAAGCTGGTCAGCGCTTGCCCAAAAATAAAATATCTTTTGATGTATTATATAACAACTAATATAATTATAGATATGTGGAAGTATGGAGTAAAATTAATTTTGGATTGAATATTTGATACCTTTTGTTAAAACATTTGAATATTAAAAAAAAGAAGATCAAAGATGGCGGAAAGTGTCAAATTTAGTACCACGCGGTAAATTTTTGGAAAATGGAGTGATATTTTATTAGTTTCTTTATACAATATAGTAAAATACGGGTAAAAACCTAATTGAATGTGAATTTTAAGTGCAAAATAGTAAAATACGGGTAAAACACGATATATTATATACATTTAAAGACGGATGCCTGTAAACGCGACGGTTGAAAAACTGTAAGTTTCCTATATTTTCTTTCTCTGAGTTTATTTATAGAATTAACGTAAAGCGGATAAAGTGTATTTGGATTTAATATATTTAAATGAGTGCAAGTATTTAAAATATAAGATAGGTATTAAAATTCTTATAATCACCGACGGACGGACGGGTTTCTACTTATTTTTTTTATAATTAAGCGCGACATCTTGCCAATATTTTAACAACCACTATATAAATTAAATATAAAAACTGAAAATATATTTATAGAATATGTGGAAGTGCATTTCATATTTTCTTTAATATATCTACGTAAAGTAATAAGATTAATCTAGTAAGTCACTAGTAAAACACTTTTGTAAGAAGGTTACTAAGAAAGAGTAAGAAAGGCGATTAAACAGAAGAAACGGAGAAATTCTATTTAATTCTCCGTTTAAATGTTAATTTTTAATTTTAACGATATGTCGCCTAACTCCGTAGTTTCCCTTATCGAACTATAAACGTCTCGTATGATTTACAACTTGTGTATTAGCTATAAAATAGTTTTTAAGACTCCAGCACTTGATTTTACGATAAATAAATAAACAATTAACTATAATAATATCTTATTATATTATTATTTTGTTGCCTGGCTAAAGCTGTTATTAAAGTTATTTTGATGTTTTATTTTTAAATGCTGTTTTGACGTAGTTGAACTACGTAGAGGTGTGTAATGGTAGTGGATTCAAATCAAAGTAAAAAAAATCATCTTCACGCTGTACCCAGCAGAGTAGGCAGAGGGTACTTTGTGTTAAGATACTCCCTTTCCCACTTTCCACCGAAATCTGGAAGCATTGCGTATTGAGAGGCGGAACTCAACGCCGCGCTTTGCTTCGACACCAGAGCGAAGAAATAAAATTATAAATTTTAATAAATATTTCATGTCCTTGAGAGGGGATCGAATCCACAACCAGTCGATTTAGCAATCACACTTTGTACCTCTCCGGCACGACTGGCGTCAACTGGATTCAAATACCTACAATAAAATATAATTTATTTATTTTAGTTTCGTTTCTGTTTGTTCGGCGCAGACGTACGCCACTCTTTATTTCTATATGACCATATATGTGTAAATATAAAAAAAAACTAATTTCCTAATATTTTAATATCTATAGTAATTATTGAAATTATTTTATTTTCTTTACCATAAATGCCAACTCGAGCGTATGTGATAAAAACCAATTTAATTAGAAACAGTTAATTAACTTAAAAGTGTAAACGCAATTAAATTACTTTTTAATTAGTTAGTACACGAAATCGCGATTTGATCGGCTTATAGTTACGTGTAGGTGTAAAAAGTTCTTATATTTCAAATATTTTTTTTCATTTGTAAGTGATTAAAGTGAACACTACTTGGTTTGTTGCTGCTACGAATTTTACTTTGAATGATAATAATAAAAAACAGTGATTCCATTCTCTTTGTAAGTTTTTTTTTATAAATATTATATTAAAATAAAAAAATATTTTTATTTAATCAAAATTATAACTATAATATTATATACAAAACACAACTACAGTCAAATTTTTATTATAAAAAATTTTGTTAAACCATTCTATTTGAAACAAATTTAGAAACGATAAAGCTTTTAACGTAGTGCCTATATTAAATATAAATCGAAATAAACAAGTCCAACGACCGACGCGAATAAGAAACCCCAAAAAGAAATTTGCCATTTAAATTCAAATCTCAGGCCATTTTAGTTTTAAAAAAAACGTTACACTATTGCTGAATAGATATATACTAGTTTAAATATCAAATAAATATATTAGAAGCTGGCTGTTCTTGAATTTTAATGTAAAAATCGATGTTATAGTCCATTGTCACTTTATAGAATCTGGATCTAATTGTTTATTCCAGATGTGGTGGAATTAGTTAAATTTTTACGTGTTAAATGGTGTGTGGTGGGATATTTCTCTATTGGTTCGTGATTTTTGATTGGATTTTGGTTGGAGCGTCGGTGGTGTTGGTACCGACGGCTGTGGCTCTGCATACCTCAATTTTTTGTTATAATAACTTTTAGTAAGTTAAATTTTTTGAATATATGATTTTATTTCAAAAATATATTACAAAATATTATTTATTTTTATTTTCCTTGCGCCTAGAATATTAAAATTTTTTCTTTAATTCTTATCATTAAAGTGTACGGAAAGTGAGAAAAGTAATACCTTTAGGACTTTTTGCCTAGATTGTAGATATATTAGACGAAAAAAATATATTTCGCTCTCCTTTTTAACCGACTTTAAATTAGAAGTAAGTTCTATATTGAAAAACTATACATTTTTTATGTGCGTACATCGAATTCACCATAATTTGTAAACCGATTTTTGATCAAAACGATTGTTTTCTTAAATAAAATCAAGGATTTGAATCGGCAACCACCGGCGCCCACAAAAGCACCATACACCACGACGTTAGCACCACATTTGCTTACTTACCTAATATTCTATTCAGACCACGTAACCATTTTCAATTTAAGCATCGCTCTTCATTTGTCTATCCTCACTAATTGCGCAGTTTGGATTCAAGAATAATTCGCGCGATCGCTAATTTAGGGGATATTGTGTAACAGACGTTCAAACATCCTTTTAAAAGGCAGCTATGAATTCTTGATAGAAATTTGTATGTCGTATAGTTTTTTTGATGTTAGGCGCTTCCTTTAGTAGTGTTAATAAAGATGTATTAGATATTGTATAGCATATTTGAGTAGGTATTTTGTTTAAATGTATAAGATTATAAATATTTTGTAGCTATTTTTGTAAATATTAAAGTTTTAATATTAAAATAATGTAATATATAGGATATAAACCTATTTTATTCTTTGTATAGGCTTAAAATTAACCCGGACAAAATATATTTTCCCTTAAATATAAGTAAATGATTATAATAGAGACGTTTCTTCAACTTGGATATATGTAGTGTCTCTACATTGGTGGAAATTCACAAATTTTATGATTTATCGCTACGTTTCTATCCTGTAGCCTAGAAAATGCCACAAATATGAAAAAAATACACATATACCGACCAATCAGGTCGGTTTTCAGGAGACGCGGGTTCGAGTCCTGCAACGTTCAAATTTTTATAGGTATTCTAAATAAGTAAAAATACACATATACATAAATAAAACATGTATATATTAATATACATGTTTTTACTTAAAATTTAAATATTCAAGAAAATACATCAAATAGCATATAATTTTAGATATTTTAAGGACGGCCTTACTACCAATATAGCTAATATGCTGTCGGGATGCTTAAAGTATATTAATTGTTAGACGATGACACAGCAACAGGGCAACGGGGACAAAACTTTGAACTGACAGCCTAACGGTGTTGGTGTATTTTTGGAGAATTCTTGCTATGTGTGGGCCTAGTATTGATTTTTTATTATAATCTGGTATGGTATATTATATGTCTATGACGCGACGGTCGTGCGTTCGATTCTCACTCGGGGGGGGTGAATTATTTTTTGTCCTCGCTCTGTTATTAAGATGAAGCGTAGTGTTGAGTTCCGTCAATATGCGATGTCTTTAAATCAGGCGGTGCGTTGATCTTTAAAGTTATTTTCAAAATGAATTATTTTAAAAGACAATGACATAATTTATATTAAAGGAAAAATATATAATATTTTGTCCGGATCACTTCCGGCCTGCGGCAAGCCTTTACAAGGAATAAAATAATTTTAAAACCGATATATCACATTTTTTAAATATTTAAACTTTGATTTTTACAAAATTAGCTACAAATTTAGTCTAGTACATGTATATAATGACTTCGGTTTCAGGCGAAAACCTGAGGATTTTCTTTATTCTATATTATAAATATATTTAAGATTTTTGTCATTCCTTAATAAAATACAAAACGAAATTGATATTAGCTAGTAGGTATCTACGGGTGGTCAGGTATGTAAGTAGGTAGTTAGGTACGGCCGTGTCGGTCGCGGCCGGGGCGATGACCAAATTATTGCAAAAATCCCGCCGCTCCCACTCACACCGCGTGCACCGCAAATAAATCTTGATAAAACTCCTTAAACTAAATTAACAGCATATACGTATTCACTAGCTAATTGAGAAAAAAACAGCGAATTTTACCTTTTTTATATAGAAATCGAAGTTTAATGGGACCATTTTTCCGGGTTATCTATAAAAAGTGTACTATCACCAAATTCCTTCAATATAGCATGAAAAAAATATCTATCTATTAAAGTTTTTCTTACTTTTTGATATAAAAATGAAGAAAACATCTAGAACGGTATCACTTAATAAGTGTCCCAAGTAAATTTCATTGCGCTTAGAAAGGCGTCAGTCATTTCGGAGTTAAATAGTCGATCACGAGTTGGTGTGGCTAATCTTGCATTCAAACTCACAATAGTAGTAACGAACGGACGAACGGACAGACAGTAATAAGACGCGCGTGGGCTGCTTAAGTCAACGTTATTTATGACAAGACACCTCTCTCAATTTTTTTCATATTTTTTCTTTGTTTTTTTTTCTTTTGGTTTGTCATACAGACTTAAATCTGAAATTAGTCGGAATTACGTATCAGGACGAACACTTATCGCCGCCGGACGAATAAATACTACTAACTTACTTCACTGACAACAAAATCCTCTAAGTAGATACTTATTTTATGTATTTAATAAAAGCAAAAACGGAGACGGCCGTCGCGTCGAAAGGAAATCGTTATCTTAACGACGACGGCGTATTTACGTAAAATCTGAGCGAGACTCTGAAACTGTCCCTTGGAGTGCAGCAGACGATAAGGGGGCACGCACTATCGCGGGTTCATATGCCAGCTATCGACCTCGCACACACTGTTTATACTCGGCGCCGATATGGATGCGCAGAATTGATAAAGCCAAGACTAGCATCGATTTGTAAACGATCGAGTCGAGGTTAACGGTCTGTTAAATTAATTTCGAGAACATAAATAATTTAAGAGTCACTCTGGCATCTGATAACTTTAAAAATGGCGGTCCAATCGAAACCAGCTGATCTGAGCTGGCGGCGCGAGGCGCGTCGAGGGGCTCTGTTTACTTTGAGAATTCAAATTAAAAGCGTGTACGGTAAAGCTTTCGTCTGTTGCCTTAAAAATGTTATCGTGTCGATACCCGGCCGATAAATCTGCGTGTATTCTCACATCAGCAATATCGCGGCCATTTTCGAGGACAAGAAAATATTGTAGGTGAATGAATATTGAAAAAGCGCCGACCGCAGTCCGCTCTGCGGTCGCGCGTTCGCATTTAGAAGTGCAGGGTTAGATGCAATTACTGTGCGCTTTTGCGTGAGCTGTCTGTCTGTCCAAGCGGCCCGGCTGGTCTGACTGGCCTGGCTGGCCTGGCCGGCCTGGCTGCGACGAGCTGGCCTGGGCGCTACACTCGGAAACGGCCGCGATTGGTTTATTGACACGTGTTGGTGTTATCGCCTGCCGCTGTGTCCCCATGCGGATGAGCAAATGGGATAATAGACGTCTGGGCCCGCATCCGGCGCGGGAGTCGGATACAACTCTTGCAACGCTCTGGATACAATTTTTCAATTAAATCGACCAGACAGAAGATCTCTAATAGGTGTCGTTAAGAAGACGTGTGCCCGATTTTCGATCTGTCTCTCTGTAGCAACGAGGCCGTTTTATTAGTATTTATGGTTGCTGGTATGGCTCTGCTGCCGCGTCATCAATGAAACGGAATTTATGACACCCCGGTAATTTAAAGCGGGTGGTGCCTCAGCGTGTTTCTTAGCGCGGGACGCACATCTCAATTCGTCCGTGTAACAGGTGATATAAAAGATTTTTCCAAGTTTTACGGCGACGTCGTGTACGGGTCGAGTGGCGCAGTAAAACTCGATACGAGCGTCTACTGAGGTCTAACGATGCTTGATTTACCGCTATCAATTTGAAAAGTACATAAAAATCCACCTAAGGCGATAACCCGGTACAGTTGGGTGTTATATTTGCAGCGCAGGACAGCGTGTTCATAATAAAAGGCAGCGTGCACTGCAGCGTGATAAATTTTGTACCGGTTCGCATTATTACTATTAGGTATTGTGAACTATTCAAATACATTATTCACTGTTACGAATCGCTTCTGGTGGCCCCAGACATGTGAATGCCTCGCCAGATGACGGGAGCAAGACGGGGCGAAGGGCGAGCGGGCGCGTCAGAGAGGGATGGCTGCTTGAGGGTGGCGTTCGTCGAGTCCCACCCCGTGTCGGGCACAAGTGACGCTCCTGTCTTCCCCAACCGTCTGTATTCGAAAACCTCGTCCCTTTTCGCCTCATTTTTTATATACCGTTGCTTGTATACTCTGAATTCCTTTGCTTTGGAAGTTATTGGAATGGCCGACCACAACATAAGATCTTAGTCATATTTAATTATTGCCACAAAACAGATTTTTTACTTCTCAGAAACAACCTACGCTAATCTCGTGAGGCAATCGTAAAAAACCAAGCCAGCGGGCGTATTGCGGGCAACATTTGAATAACTGAAGCGATTAATTCACGGGGCTTTAATTATCGCGACGGGGCTCGAGCTCATCAGCCCCGGCCAGCATGACTTATGCCCGTCAGTGGAGAGCCGCGACACTAACAGACCGTCAAAATTTAATCACGTTATGCATCACTAAGAGAGGAATCCGACAAACCATACCGATCGCAAAAACCTAAATCGAAACGAACTTATTACTCAGTGATGATTCCCATCCCGCCGAGAAAAAACCGCAGGAATGTCATTTAAAAAAATTAAAACGTATAATTTTTATTCTTTTTTTCCCTTATGGCAACCCGACGGACTAAAGGTTATCTCAGAAAAAAGGCGGGACTGAGCGATTCCATTTTTAAAACGTATCATTTAATTTCGGAACCGGCTCTCAAGACGTCAAAAGGTAGTCATTACATATTTTCCAAATGTTTAATGATCGAATTTTATTTGTGTGAGACAGCATAGCGCCGGAACTCAGACCTATTTATATTTTTTTTTGTCTATATTATGAAATTGTATATAACAATTCGCTTGAGGTGTTAAATAATAGAATTTGAAATAATAGATACAAATTTGAATTCAAATCACCCCTATATTTAGAAGCGACCGGTATGTGGGACGACACTGACCCAAAATTTTATGGGAAAAATATTTTTATCTATCAAATTGGTTAGATAGCTCTATAGGCGACGTTATAAGAGTTGATGTTGCTTGAAGTATGTTGAAGTCTGCTCCACATAGTGTCAAATGCCTACGAATTAATGACGTAAGGCAAACTGTGTCGTGTCGTCGACCGGCCAATAGCAGTTTTAGACTAGTGTCTGCTTCTGGCTCTTGCTATATATTATATTGATAAAATTATTGATTTTCATTATATTAAAACTAATATTTGAAACAAAGAAAATCTGACTATAAACTAAACCGTGCCATATTCTATACATATTAGATTAGAAACCCAAAAAAAAGATCTTCACTACTTATCTACCGAAAATTAATAATAACTCACAAAATTTCTCAATAATTCATATTTATTGTCCGTCAATATAAAAAAAAAACATTATTTTTACTGCAAAACCCACACCCACAAAGCCGACGGTCAACCACCTTGCTAAAACAACACTATTCTATTTAAAACTAACATCGCTAAGATTGCTTGGATCTAATAGGTGCTTTATCGTGTCACTTATAAATGATGTTCTAATATTAATAAGGTGTACGAGCCACGACAATATGATCTGTGACGACTGAAATAACCTAATTTGTTAAGCTTAGTGCCATCCCGACTAATCGTTTGGTACCTGCTTTAAAACTCTGTGAACGCTGCCAAGGCAAGCTTTGAAACAAAATCTTGGATGAGAGGGCTGAAAATTATTTATTTAAACGTAATATATATATAAAAGTTTATCGTTTCTAAGTGACTGACAAGTGACAACGCACAGACGAAACTACCGGATCGAGTAGGTTGAATTTTGACATGTAGATTAGGAAGTGTAGGGGTGTACTAGAAGAGGATTTCTCGAAATTCTTAAAGAAATGGGAAAAATCGATTTTTTTATGTTGCGTCTATGAAAAAAAGATGTTTCGAAAGAAAATTATTATGTTATTTGTTGTTTAAATGTTTTTTATTTAATCGTACAGTATTTTCTTATTTCTAAATCTAATATTTGTCAAATTATGTGCATTTTTCAAGATACGGATGATACAAAGGCTTATCATGAATAATAAAAGCTTTTTTTATATCTAAGAATCGAACCGACTATACTTATTCGAATCCAAGACCAACATAACCAGCAACAAACAAACAATATGTAATTAAAGACCGTTGAAAAGATCGAATTGTATATGAAAAGGCTAGAAATGCGTATTGCTTTATACGGTGCATAGAACTTAATACGCTGGTGCTAATCTGTACATAAAACATTCACAATACCCCTGAATGAGCTATAAACCTGGCTGCACGGTGTAATCCAGCATCCTTATTATGTGAAACAATTTGTTTGTACGTTTATAAGTTATAACTCAAAAACATGGTAGTAAAACGATTTTATTTAGGTTTTATTGACTTATTGTATAATTTCATCAATGTATTGGTGGACTACAAAATATAGATAGGAAGTGATTTGTTAATTATTACATATAAACATAAAACGGCGTTCTAATCCGCTATCTAACATGCAATATCTTAAAAAGACCAAGATCTCTATATGTTGTCTATATCAACAAAACACAGCTTAAAAATACAACAAAACTTAGATTACGCATAAATAATATTCTCAAGTGACGGATGGACTGGAAAAAATATATCCCAAAGAACTTATAAACTTAACCTTATAATTAATATAATGGGATAAGATCTGGATATTGTTCAGAATTTTACTTTTATTTGATTGTAAAATAATAATAATACACTGTCAGCCATTAAAAGTATAAACTGAAGGCGTGAACAGGTGTTCCACTGCTGAGCTATCGATCGCACAAATCGCTTACTCATTCTTTTTGATGGTCCGCTATGTATTATGGAGTGCTTGCTTTTAAATGTCTTTTATGAAATGGTTATAGGTATATAGCTTAGCTTGAGTTTTAAGTTGAGTGTTAAAAGCTGAATCTGGAAGGTAGGCAATTGATACGAGTACCCTGTAAAGTTAAGAAACTTTGCTTATTCTCAAAGTATACGATATAAATTCATAAATTAAATATAAAAAAAATCAATATTGAACTTTAATCTATGATATCTGTCATTCTATTGAAACTTCTGGTCTATAACATACAAAGGTATATAAGATTACAATCATAATATATTTAACTACAATTAAATGTTAATTTTTAAATGTCAACTATCAATAAGTGTAAATGAACTTTAATTTTTTATTACAATGGAAGAAAAAAAACACAATAGTTGCGATTTCTCAAAACAAAATCTCCTCTAGACACGCACTTCCATATAATGTTTATTCATGAGTCGTAAAAATACGAAAATTAGATACTGTATTAGCATAGACTGTAACAATTATCATTGTTGTGTACACGGTTATTTGTTTTTGTTGGTTTTTTTTTAATTTGCATGCGGTTAAGTCGAAATTTTATGATGTTATAACGTTATTTTTTCTGTCCGCCTACCGATAATTTAACGCTATTTTAGGCGAAATGAAAAAAAATATGAATAAATAAAACATTAAACTTTATATCGTTTTTTTTTTTAATTGTAGTTCGTCTGATTAAAAAAAATTGTGTGTTTGATAAGTGTGAATGGAGAAATTAAAATGTCAGATCATATTATGTATCGCATTAAGAATTTCCAAATAAAAATAACCAAGAGAGTTAGCCGAGTCGCTCTTTTAATGCACGTATTATATTCTTTACTAAAACAACACTTAAAATGATTATAGTACAAAAGCGCCGGCTGTCAAATGTTAAAATACTCATCCACCTTGTATGAGATGGATATTTTGAAAGAGTATTTAATTGGAGGTAAAAAATGATAGATACGGTGTATGACTCGACATTTTTTTTTCTTACCTACTATCCTTCCTACAGTAACTAAAAGTTTTTGAGTTCATTAACACTACAATATAAACATTTAGTTGGATTATCTTAAAATATTAGCATAATAAATATCGTGCGTTTGCATAATTGAATACATTTATTAGATAATATTTTTAAATGGCCAAAAGTTTGTTGTTTGTTGGTTTTGTTTATTTTTTTGTTGTTGTGATATTTTTGTTTTTTCTTTTCCGTCAGGAACAAGGAACTTGTGTTAAAACACTCTGTTTTTGATTCTCCAAAGATTTTGATATAATTTACTATAACGCTCATACAGTATATATATAAAAAAATATGTTTTGTAGTGCATAGTAACAAAGTTGTTGACCTCTAATAGAGTACAATAAATATTCCTTTTTTGTTAGTGCTAACACTTCTTTTACTGTCTTTATAGTTGCTTACATATCTTGCCTTTATATGGTAAATAAATCGCATCCTCCTTAGGACAATTAAACATAAAATTTCATAGTTTCAATTTTTAATGTTACGCTTTGAGATATTTTTAAGGAAAGTACATACATATATACATCTGTAGATATTTAAGAAAATCAATGGACAGTTCAAAACATGTTTTTGTTAGGTGCTTTTAGATTTAAAAAATATTATAACAACAATTGACAATGGTAAGTGTTTAATCAGTGTTGCTCTCATGTCAAACTCACGTTTAAATATGATTAAGATTTTATTCTATTATTTCAATTTCACATAACAAAAAAGTAGATATCAAAATGTAAATCATTTGAATCTACTGTCATGAATATTATCTACCTTAAATTATTTTTGTCATAATTTAAAAATACTACCCCACATTACTCTTCCCCTGGTCATGTCTTCAAATTTCAACATTTGGCGGCGCGCTTTGTCTTGTTACCAAAGCAAAAAATGAAAATATTGAATAAATAATTATTTATCTTGCTTGGAAATCGAATCCACAACCGTTTTCAGTCACAGCTGTGCCACTGCATCACGACAGCCTCAAGTATCACATTGTAACTAATTTTTTTCTTTTCATTTCTTTATTTTTACCTTTTAATTCTTTCCTTCCAGTACGACGAGAGCCTCCACGGCGGGGGCTACATGGAGGGCGGTGCGATGTACCACGAGCACCGGCTCGCGCACCCCCACATCCCCCCAGTGCACTACCCCCCCACGGCGCCTGCGCACGCGCTGCCCGGCGAGCCGTTGGTACACAAGCGGGACAAGGACGCGATATATGGGTGAGTCTGGTGGTAAAGTGTTCATTTGTTTGTTTATTGTAGAATTCTCGGTAATATTTAGTAGGTAGGTGGCGTTGAGTTCCGCCACTTATCAATTCGTTCGGTTCGTTCGTCGGAAAGTGGGGAAATGTCCTAATAGTAGGTTCCTTCTGTCTGCGTTGCTTTATGCAGGATACAGCTTGAAGCCCTCGCAAGTTTGTAGCTCGGTAGTGTAGTAGACCGTACGTTTACGGCACTGTGAGATGAGATTTTTGTGTAAACACCACGAACGTCTAAACAAACTGAAGATATTAATGAATATTTCTCAATTCAAAAACGTAGGGTATTAATTAACTTAAATATAGGAAATTGCTTTTACGGGTGAGAATCGAACCCACAGCCATCACGTTTGCAATAAGACTAGTCAACTGTCCAATGATAGCTATTGTTTACTATACTATCATGGAGAAGAAAATGAAAGAAGGAAGTTATTTTCCATATCTTTCTAAAATATAGATAATGTAAAAAATACTACTCTTTTTAGTTGTTGCATGAAATTTGTTTAAGGCAAGAGTTGAATTTGTTACTTTTGTTGTCATATTTTTGGCTTCCACATTTAATGTCTTATTACACACTTCCATGTATTACATATTTGTTTCTGCGCCGGCGCCTCGCCTTGATAATGGGTGCGATTCTATGAATATAAAAGATTACCTAAAAATAATTATATCTTTATCGAGTATGATATCTATATTATCTATACTAATATTATAAAGCTGGATGTTTGTTTGGTTGAACGCCCTAATCTAAGAAACTGTTGATTTGAATTATTCGTTTTATATATTACATCAACTTACCTTTGTGTTATGTACTACTATTCTTAGTTATTTATATTCGGCCACAAATTTAGCGAAGCCACAAGCTAGTAATATAATAAAACTAATATTATAAGGAACGAAAATGACTTTAAAAAGAACATTTTTAAAGCATTTTTTTTTCTTTGAAAAGTTCGGTGCTGGGAGCAAGTATTTTTAGATTTAATAAAACTCGCATGTGTCACCTTTTACAACCAAACATACAAAAATTATAAATAAATTTGACAACAACAAACAATTATCAGTGAAATGGCTGATTTCGCTGGAATTTTACTTATAATTCTGTGAATTTTATCTTTTATAATTACATTTTATTATTTAAATTCATTATCTTTCTAATCACCGTGAAGCGTCATAACAAATATCACAAAATTATATTATTATATATTTCTTATCATTAAAAAAAAGGATAAAAAGATATCAGTTATATGCAATTTACAGTAGCCGAGTCAATAAATTATCTATGATTTAAAATTGGTAAGTAGAACTAAAAATTGATTCCTTTAAGATATCAACGTAAACATTTGCTTTTTGAGTGCGGCGTTGAGTTCTGCCACTCAACATGCTATGCCTCCAGAATTCGACAGAAAGTGGGGAACGGAGTGTCTTAACATTAGGTTCCCTCTACTTACCCTGCTGTGTGCGGGATGTAGCGTGTAGCTGATTAATCATTTGCTTTTCTTTATATTATTGAAAAGATCTACGTAGAATATAGTTAAATTAAGAGGCAGTCTTGGGGCCAGGGCATACAACTGTAAACGCGACGGCTGTGTGTTCGATTCCCATAATTTAATATTTCCTTTGCTCTGGTGACGTGGCAAAGCGCGGCGTTGAGTTCCGCCATTCAACATGCAATGCCTTTAAGAATCTGGCAGAAACTAAGGCCTCATTACATATAAATACAAGTAAAGCTAATAAAATATTTTGAAACAAAAGATGCTAATTTAGAATACCTACATTTTTTGCATGAAAATGCAAAAGATATACTAGCTTATTGGGATTAGGGGTTCGAATCCATGATTAGATAATATTGAAATTACTTATGTTTTGTTTTGTTTAATTTACAGTTACTAACTTTTTTATCGGTACATACATATTAATCGGCATGTCATTGCAATCAATTTTATTATAAAAATATAAACTTGAGCTAATATTATATAGATTACCGCGTTCAACTAAAAAACTCTTATATCTTAAAAAAAAATTAAAAGATAAATGTGCAAATGGGAACGGAATGTCTTAACACTAGATTCCCAGGTTCCCTTTGCCTATGCTATTTTCGTGAAGCTAAAAAACATTTTTTTGCTTTATACTTAATACTATATTAATATGAAAAACTATTTTATTACGAGGTTAGATTGATAATAGAGATTTACTTAGTCTTATCTCCCTACTAAGAGATAGCCGCGAGGTGCGATGCTTCGCGGATTGTCCTCACGATCTGCTTTATCTGATCAGAACTTGTCAAGGAGTTTTGTTGTGTGGCGTTAGTGTGAGCGTTGAGCTATGAAATTTTATATTAAAATAAATTTTATTATTAATATATGTAATTAGAAATATACCTTGGCTTATGTATTTTTTATATTTGAATCTGTGCTTTGTGAGTAAACGTAAACATAATATTTTAAATAATTTTTATAATATTATAATTGAAGAAGACTCTTTACTTACATTTTATGAGGTAAATATAGACAAAGAAAAAGTATAATTTGTAGTTAAAAAGTATAATAGGTATATAGCTTCACACTGCATCCTGCATTTAGTAGGGTTACCTAGGGGAACCTAGTGTCAAAACATTCCGTTCACGCAACGCCGAATCAAAAAAATATATACTAAAATAAAAACTAGGTTCACGTCGTATCCCGCATATACTATTAGACAGAGGGAACCTAGCGTTACGACTTCCCATTTATACTAGAAATATATTAATAGTAATATTTTGAGCGTTCGCTTTTTTCGTATGTTGCTTTCACATGATACAATTCGGATTTTCATTTTAATTATATCACTAATTACTCTATCACGCGTTATCAGATCAATTATTTTTAATGGGTTATAATGTAAATATTACTTGGTCGATGGGACCACACACTCGTCATGGTTCTTTCTGTTCAAAGTTTAATCGTTGTTTTAATCGTCTTTTTTATATGATAGAAGTTAGTTTTTGCTCATTTGGACCCTGTTATTATGATTTTAACTACTTTGCTTCTATAGACGTGTGTTAACGCTACATATTATACGATTTAGTTATTTAAAATTATCTTCTAGATAAATGTAGTAGCTTAACGCTTTTTATTATATAGTAAAGTATAGACACTCATTTGCTCACTTTCCGTTTGATTTTCAAGACATTAAGCGTGTTGAGAGACGTAACTCAACGCTGTGATATGTCTACCTTAGCAAGAATAGGAAAATAATTAAAATGGAAAATAAAAAAAAACGCAACCCACAATCTTTACGTTTATATTCATAATCTATCCCACTGCGCCACGACGTCCTCTTATCATTCAAATTAATATTTTTTATCATATAAAAACCACAGATTTTATCTCATTGCGCGCTACATGTTAATTTATAAGTAAAAAACTATTAAACATTATTTTTCAATTAAATTATATATGTATATACATTTTTTTACCACGATCCGTTCGTTTATCGGCTTTTATATATATTCTATATTTATTCGTCGCGTGATAAATTATTATTATAAGTAATATTTAATAAACGTTTTCTAGTTCTCTAGTTATTTTAATATTTTAATTACATACCATCGTTGATATTGATATTTATGTACTGTAGTTCTTAGAATATTACACATTTATTATAATATCTAAATGTAGAGTGTAATTTTATTTTTAATATGAAACTTGTAGCTACTATCGTTAAAGTACTTTTGATTTAGTATCTTATAAAATGTATTATACAATCCTGTTTAAGGAAAAAATAAAATATTGTACTATTAAATATCTATAAAAAATAAACGATATTGTTGTGGTGAATTCAGAAGGAAAGCGCAGAACAGAGAATCTTGATACTTCCTTCTTTTGATATTTTCTTTACCTATCTTGCTTAACCGTTGAGTTCTGCCACTCAACACGCAATGCTTCCAGAATTCGGCAGAAAGTGGGGAACGTAGTGTCTTAACACTAGGTTTCCTCTGTCTACCCTACTGTATGCGGGATACAGCGTGAAGCTGAGCAATATCTTGCTAAATACGGGAGAAAGCGTGAAAAATATGTATATTTAATTGTTGATAAGCCCGCGTTCACTGCCACCAAGCCCCACCAAGTTTTACTTCCTCCACTCGATGGTATCAGCGTCACGTCTAACCAATATTATTTTATCTTTTGTTCTTTACTCAATTACGACTTTTATATGGTCTTTAGACAGCTTTTGTTCATTCATGATTTTTTTTTACTATTTTTTTATATCTCTTTAAGCGAATATCTGTATGTGATTTAATTTATATAGAAATTAATTTGTTATTATTTTTTATTTGATTTATTGTTTTTTTATACACCTATAGGGCCTATAAAATAATTGCTCTAAGTATAAAACTTAAGGGATCACTTTACAATAATAATATAGTTTTGCTTAGGTTGTGTTTGTTTAAAAAAATATTAAAATTTAAGAAAAGATGGCTTATTTATAATATATGACTATGAAGGCTGTCGTGGTGCAGTGGCACAGCATCTGCCTATAAACGTGATGGTTGTGGATTCGATTCCCATTAGACCGATTATAAGATTTTGATTTCATCGCTCTGGTAACAAGACATAGCACGGCATTGAGTTCCGGTCTTTACCACTTAATGGCTATAAAACTAGGCGGAGATTGGGAAACGAAGTGTTTTGACACTTTTTTTCCTCCGCTAACCCTAATATGCGAGATACTGCGTGAAGCTATAAAATAAGAGTTATTATTATTACACATCTCATATGATGGTATCACTGTCACGTTTCGTATATCTCGTTGTTATCGAATCTTTGGATCTTTCTGCTGTCATATGTGAATGTATGTTTTATTATTATTTCATAGGACAGTATCAAGATCTAGTTTAGAATTTTTTAGTAATATAGATTTTTTTAGTACGCAATTTGTGCATATATAATCTGCATATATTTCGTATGGTTTGTGTTTCTGTGTGTGCCAATAGTGTTGAATGAGTTTGCCAGCTATCAATAGAACTAAAACTTTTGGAATGCCAGTGTATTTATTGCTTTGGCGTAAAAATATAATAAAATCGATTTTAATTTGTTTTAAAAGTATGCACTTAGTGTACGATACAAGATTTATATTGACTAACATGTATATTACAGGCATCCTCTCTTCCCCCTGCTGGCGCTGATATTTGAAAAGTGCGAGCTGGCCACATGTACCCCCCGGGACCCCGGGGTGGCCGGCGGCGACGTTTGCTCGTCCGAATCATTCAACGAAGATATTGCGGTCTTCAGTAAACAGGTAATTGCTTAAAATATTTCTTAACAATAATAATAATAAAAAAAATATATATATACCCAAAAATATACAGATAATAAATAATTTTTAATCATCAATCAATCATCAACCGTCAATACAAGTTCTTCGCTCGCTTTTTATCGAGCAATGCGAAAAAAATATACCTAAAAGAAATAAAAAAAAAACTCATGAATACCATTGGAACAAAAATAAAAACTGATGCCCTCCCAATTCGATTCCATACACAAAACCCATTTAGAAACACCATACGAAAATTACTCGCGAAAGAGAGAATGCAGGGCTGAATAACTTTGTGGCGACGCACCTGCCTCCATTACCCATCAGAATTAAAAAAGAAAAAAAAAGCGCGCCAACGCATTCGGATATTAAAATGTCGCAAAATGGCGTCCCGTAAATCAGCGGCGGCAATTTCTTCGGGCTTTAATAACTATAAAGCGTAATTAGCAACGGAAAATCAGTTATTGGTTTGTGTTTGCGCTCGCGTTCGCATTTGCGTGGGCGACGTATCGATTGTTTACGGGCTGGTCAGCTAGTACCGTCGAATATCGATATCAATATGTTCACAATCGATTTGTTACGATCAGTTTTAATTTTAAACTTGTCATGCGATTTTTAATCTGTTCACCGCTCGTTTGACATGTGAATTGTAATATTTTTAATTTTGTTCGTTCTTTTTTTTTGTGCATTACATATCTACATTATTACGAATTATTTTAAAAAGTTTTTAATAAACGTTTTAAATAAATTTTGCATAAGTTGTTTCCAATCGTTTATGCTCTCGTGGAGTGGCCATCAATATTATTATGTTATTGGCAAAATTAATAAGCCCGTCACGAATCTCCGGAACAAAAATTAAATTGAATTCTCCATACAAATAATTGAACATAATATTAAATATATTGGTAATATTTGCCGCGGCAACGTTTTCAATATTTCATTATGCGGTTCCGGTAATAATATAACAATGTAAATCACCAGTAACACCTATTATTTGAATGAAAAGAAGAAAAAAAAGACACAAAATGGAGTCATTTCGTAACGATTCCACATTGTGTACCGGTAATCTGGCAACTAAACCTACAATCAACGAGATATGTTATTTTCTTATAAATTTATCATAACCACAACCTGTTTGTATTATTTTTTTTTACGGAACGCCGTGAATAGGCGTTGACATGTTGCGGTGGAATTCGAAACAATTTTGACGTCTTCACTGACATTAAAATGTCAAGAACACCGGAAGTCGGTTATTTTTAGTATTCCGCACAATAATATTATTGATTCGTTCGTTATCAGTCAAAGACTTATGTGAACTAATTATTGAAATATAATTGTGTATTTATATTTACAATATTGCAAGCGAAGTGAACCCCGGGTTAGGACATAGCCGGGGCAGATAGCGTGTCAGTGTCACGGAACTGACCAGCTCTTATTACTCATAATTTATTTCCACATTGACTTAGGTTAGATAGCTGGAGTGGCGACTCGCGTAGACCAATGTTTTTATTTACTGTGACATAAATTACGAAATCTGACAAGTAGTGATAGTCCAATAAAAATATCGTTTACCGATTACATTGTAAACTGTCACATTTATCACGCGTCCGCATGTAACACGTACAAAAGCTAATCGCTGCTTTTTAATTACTCCAATAAAACATTTATCGGTGGCGGTGGCATGTGAAATCGCCACGAAAAGAGATAAAAAATTCGGACCTCCCTCTCTAGAACAGTTTAATAAGCAACGACCATAATTCATCGACGCACCAAATAAATCATAAACAGCAGTGTTTATTTTCAACGTACTTAATATGTTATAAATTTATTTAAGTGGCACGCGGTGCGATTGTGGAGTGATTGATATAGTGTTGTCTGTGGCGATCGGCTCGGGAGTGATACTGTCATCCCGCGCTGTCATCGCCACGAGCGCGGCACATCACTAGCTAGTACTACAGTGTAGTGATGTGATCGAGTGATCGCTCGTCGAAATCGAGTAGCGATGTCGGTTTCTGAAGCTTTTTATTGCCCAACCGTTCAAGGTGCTAACTAGTTTTTTAATAAAAACAAATACAGATCAATTATACGTCAAGTGCCTTTATAACTGTATTTATTTTCGCGCGTACAAATGGTATCGAATGAACAGACAGACCTTTCTATTTTTGTTTTGGGAACGTATCAACTTGTGGCATTTGATCAATTTAAATTTAATATTTGCTTAGTCCGCTTATCCGTGGTTCGTCAAAGTGAGTATTGTATTTGAAGTGGCTATTTACTGATATAGATCTCCGTTTACGGCGCACGAGAAACTCATTTGCAATATTTAAAATGGACGCACAAAAAATGGCGGCATTTTAATTGCTATAGCATCATAGTTGGCGCCAATTCATCCGTGAAGTAAACAATGTATTTTACTATTCTTTTAATATTTCTATTATATATATTTATTAATCTTGTTTGGTGGTAAGAGAGAAAGTTGTAAAAGAAAAGAGAAATTGTAAAATAAAAAAAGATTTTTTGATTGACAAAAAAGAAATCACATTTCGATTTAAGTATTTATTTCGGTTGTTTAGGTATCTAAATATATATCTTTATTTCATAACAAGTCGTAATTTTAAATTATTCAAAAAATTAATAAATAAAAGCTGTTTTATATTTTGTATGCAATAAAAGATATCTGGTTCCGGTTTTATAACTCATTAAAACTATAGAAAACGAAAGCAAGTAAGTGGGATAATCTGATTCCAACGGCAGATGCATGGAAAGTCACTTGTCCGATGGGTTTTTCTTTATAAAGCTTACAAAGTTTAAAAAAAATATTACTACGATTTTGTATTTTTATACCTATTTTTATTAAACTTAAATAATTTAAATAGTAGTATTTATTGAAGCCAGTCGTGGCGCAGCGGCACGAGGTGTGACTGTAAAACCGACTGGTTGTGGGTTCGATCCCCACTCGAGGAGATGAAATATTTACTTAAATTTATATTTCCATTTCTTCGCTCTGGTGTCGAGGTTAAGCGCGGCGTTAAGTTCTGCCACTCAACACACAATACCTCCAGAATTCGGCAGAAAGTGGGGAACGGAGTGTCTTAACACTAGGTTCCCTCTGCCTACCCTGCTGTGTGCGGGATACAGCGTGAAGCTGATTTAATTTAATTTTTTTTATTTTATAACTGAGAGGTTGACGTAAGAACTAAGGGTGTGGGTTTGATTATCTCTCGGGTAATAAATTATTTTCAATTTCTGGCTCTGTCTTAAAAAGAAAAATACAATATCTCGAAAATTAGGCAGAAAATGTAAAACGGAGTGTCTTAACATTGGATTTTTTATATATGTATTATCTTACGTTAGTTACAATAAAATATCTTAAGTAATTTATTTTTTTTAAATAAAAAAAAAAACAAACTCATTCCATTGATATTGTGTTACAACTTACATGTAACCTTAAAGTGATTGACCTCAATTTTAGTACAATTTAAAGTATTTTCTTATCGGATCGTATCTTTTTTATTTTTATCGCCGCGTCCATGTTTTTTTTTTTACAAAAATCTCAAGTTTAAGTTCAAAACTTTAAGCTTTAATTGAGTATTATGAAAGACCTTAGGTATTTTTTGTAGCATTTTAATTATAAACTTCTGCTTCTGCTTCATTATAAACGTTCTAAAAGCTGTTTTGATGTATATCAGTAGCTAGGGCTGGCAAGGTGTGAATATATGCAACGATGTTTTATAGCCTGAATATATTAATTTTAATAATATCAATTAACAGTTATATATCGAAATTTGGCATGGACATGTTAATGAAACGATTTTTTTTATTATATCTATTATGTAATAGAAGGCTAAATCAGATAACGCGGTTTAACTCTACAATGAGAAATAAAATGGGGTAGAGCATCTTAGTATTGAGCTTAAGACACTCAGTTTTTCACGTTCCGACCATTTTCGAGATATTGTGCGTTATATGGAACTAAACGCCGCAATTTGCAATGTATAAAGTATAAATAAAATCAATTAAAACTCTACAAAGTTGTTCGTGATTTATTTAACAATGTTAAAATTATTATAGAGAAAAATTGAGAATCTAATGTTAAGCCACTACGTTCCCATTATAACATTTTCCGTTGAATTCTGGAGGCAATAGATTTTGAGTGATAGAATAAAGAAATGAGATCATCGAATCGGAATAAATCTCATATATTAAGCTATTAAATATTTCATTGCCTCGAGTAGGAATCGAAGTCACAACTTGTCGCGTGTACAGTCGCTAGTCCCACTGCGCCACAACAGACCTTAACTAAAACTATTATTTATAGATAAAAAAACACACTGTATACCAAGATAGTAATGAAGTGAAGATTGCGTACAGACACCAGCACGGACTGTATAAGCCTGGTTTCTAAATCAAGATATCTCTACAAATAGATTATCTTCGAGTACCTCTACGGCTCTAACATTGCTACATTTTTTACTACTTCATTTAATTATAATATTATAATACTAGATTACTATACGCATTTGTTTTTTGTATGGGCAATTAACACGGCCGTATAATTTTCTTCACGCTATCGTGGAAGATTCTTGGTGGATTCGTAAGGTATTTGCGATGGTTGTGGGTTCGATTCTAGCTGTAGGTATGTTATATTATAAAAAGGTAGTGTTATAAAACTCTCCGGTTACTTTGTTAACTTGGAGCATAATGAAGAATAATTAAACAAATTATCGAAAAAACAGACACCAATCCAATACCGAAAATTGTGCCGAAAAAAATTGTAGTATTTGGGGAATGAATGGGAAGTGTCTTAACACTAAGTTCTCTGTGTATGCTACTATATGCGGGATACAGCGTGTAAAAACATAGATAGATAAGAGCTGTATAATAATAATAATAATGATATAAACATTGATGTTTTTCTTTAAAAATAACATAACCATATCATCTTAATGTTTATTGCCTAGTTTCAATTGATTATAATATACTAAGGTACTTATATACGGTACGCTAGCTATATTTTTCATGCTCCATTTCTGTTATTCGTTAATAGAAACCTATTTATCCGGCAAATATGTTATATTTAGTACTGAACCCATCGTTAACAAGTATATCATTATACGATTTGAGGCCAGTTGTGGCGCAGGAGCACAAGCTTGCGACTGTAACGCACTGTGACAAGTTTGATTCCCATCCGAAGAAATGAATTGTTTAATATTTTTGTTTCTTTGCTCTGGCAACGAGGTGGAGCGCGGCGTTGAGTTCCTATAGCTGAAAATGGGGAACGGAAGTGTAGACTAGGTTTTAAGACACTAAATTCCAATGTTTCCACAATTTAAATATATTATAATCATCAATCTTTTTATAAAGTTTAAAATAAAGTTTCTATCCAACAATTTACTCTAAAATATACGAAAAATATATAATAGAATGCTTATAAATAAACTTATAGTGAAAGTGTCCACAAAACGTCATCAAAGATTTCATTATATCCACTAATACTAGTTCTCTATGTCAATTACAATGGACATCTATAAGAGCAATCGTTACATCTGTCCGTCATTGTTATGGGATTTGAACGCGCAATTTAAACTCTTTGTCGCGATGATCCAATTGGATGTTTTCGCGCGGATATAGAATAAATAAATGGTACACACAACGCGCAGCTGCGCCTGCGCAGGGTTGCTATTCCCATATTATTATTACCAATTCACATGAATTTATGAATCTAATATATAAATATAAATAATCTATCACGATTAGTATCTATTTAAGTCGTAATTAACAGAAAAAAAGCGGATTTTAGCGCATTTTCCAGAGATTTTATATATGAACATAAGTTTTCACGCCTAACGTTAACATTGTTATTATAAAGTATTTCTATAAGATAAGCAAAGTCGTATGCGATATCTAGTTTAAGATCAAATTGATGGCCCTGATCCATCATTAGAGGAGCGCGCCAGAGTGGAACCGCAATACGATACGTTTTTTGCGTCCCTCTCGCACGCATTCGTCGTTTTTTTAACGCATCGCCGATTTCATTTTATCATCCCCTTCGATTTAGATTTACAATTCCGAATTCCTTACACATTTTTCTTCAATTTTTACTTCTGGTTTGTGTTTTTTTTTTGTTTACTTCGCTGCTAGAATACGAGATGATATGTCGGTTTTAATTAAAATTCTTATGGGTATCTTGTGTTTGATCTGTATTAATAGTGAAAGATACCATCGTGGCTCAGTTGGCAGGTCTGAGTGATAGTTCTTGGTTTGGTGGTGCTCAAGGAAATATATTTAATATGTTACATATTTTTAACGTATTTAAAGTGTTACTTCCCATTGGAAAGAAAAATACTTTTTTCTAGAAAACGTATAACATTTGAACTTAGCGTAATTTGAACCCGCGCTCTTGGACATACTGAACGTATGACTGTGAACTATGGTCAGAGCGCTTGGACAGTTTCCAAGAGGCGCGGGTCTAAATCCCGCTATGTAAAAATTTTATGTTTTCAAAATAAAGTACTATTTTACAGTTTCCTTGGTCCAATATAAATAACTACTTGGTAATGAGTGACGATAGGTTTTGACTTCTTGATATATTTTCTTAATGTTTACTACGGTTTCTGTGTAATCATACCTTGCAAATCTGACCAAAACCGTAAGCAAGCCCATTATCATACAGGAAAAATCGATATACAATCGATATTTTTATTTTAATTTAAAATGTTTCTCGTTTACGATTCTTCAGTGAATGTTGTCAATTTAAATGTCACGTGAACGGTCATGTTTATTTAACATATATCTGATATGCTTATTTCTACTTGGCCTATACAGTATATACAGTCATATAATGTTTTATAGTAGCTGTTGACCTAGAAATTTCTCAGTTCTAAGTAACAAAAGATGGCTACCAAAGATATGAATAGGACGCGTAGTATTGACGTAATACCTCGATTTAAGCGCATTCAGTGTATAGAGACACCTGTAGTTTGTCTGTTTATAGGTAAAATTAAAACAAGAGAATAAAGTCATTTGCCAGTAGAGTTAATATATTGAAATTAGTTTTCTTATTGAACACGGCGTCTTTAAGCAGCTCCACTCGACCGCAGATGTGCGTGATAATGGAAAATATAAATACAGATTAAAATTCAATAAAATATATATCCTTTCTCTTAACAGGAAACGCCGCTTACATTGAAAAAAAAAAGAACTAAAATATAGTAAAATTAAATGTAAAATCGCCGCAGGAGGTCCGATAATTTAGAACTTAACAAATGCTGCTCAAACCCAATAAATTGTGAGTTCGTTGACTCGAAAAAAAAATGCACGATATAAAGGAATTTGCTTATAAAGTTCGCGATCGAACCCCAGTACCAAGCGATAGCGTGTGCGACTCAATTAGCAGACACGCCGTGCCGACTCGCATCGCGTTTTTGTAAGGTTAAAACGGCATTAAGGTTAAAACAGCGGACTAAACAGTACCTTCTTTCATCGCAACGTCACTTTAAATATACAATGTTCAATTATAATTTTGAAAACTTAAACTTTTAGGTAATTTTTCTGGAATTTTCTCAGAATATTATATTATATAATCGTTGTAGGTAATTGAGGCCAGTTGAGAGGCGAAGAGTGTGACTGAAAACACGACTGGTTGTGGGTTCTATCCCCACTCGAGGAAATTAAATATTTATTTATATTTAAATTTTCATTTATTCGCGCTGGTGTAAAGGGAAAGCGCGGTGTTGAGTTCCACCACTCTACACGCTATGTCTCTAGAATTTGGCTGAAAGTGGGGAACGGAGTGTCTCAACACTAGGTTCCCCCTGCCTACCCTAATGTATACATCGTGAAGCTGATTTATTTATTCATAATCGATGTTATTACATTATTTTTTATTATTATTTGCCATTTTGGCAAAGAACAACACTTTATAATATGAAATTATAACACAGAGATCAGATCTCTCCGACTTCAAAATGACTATGGACAAAAAAACAACGGCATCAGCAAAGGAATATTGTGTAATTATAAATCTAATTGTTATATTTTTAGTATCGCAGCTATGTGTCAGGTTGTTACTACCGTTTTGGTGATGAACAAAAAGTGGATACTGAGCCGTGAGCGGTGGAATGACATTTTTTACTAAGAAAACTCGCGATAAAAATGAACACCAAATGAGTATTAATTCGCGGTGGTTAATAATGACATAAATATACTAGGTTCGTATACAGGTTGGGTTTTTTTCTCTGTATTCCACATTGATCTTGGATCGATAGAGAGATCGCTTGTGTTGATTGATAAATTCCAAGGATCTATTTGTTTTGTTTTTTTTTTCTGTTTAATTGCGAGAACTTCTGCTTACTTCCATGTATTCTAGTCTATGTAAGATTTTTTTTTGTAGAAATCTTTAAGTATTTAACGTTCTTATCAGTTATAATAATAAACTTAAGTATTTATCATTTTTTATTGCTTGAATGATCGTTTGTTTTGGTTCATATGAGTGATCTATAAATATGTTATTATATAATGAATGCTTAAAATGATATAAAAATGTCAAAGTTCAATATAATGTGATTTATTTTAATTTCATAGTGTTACACTTATGGCATGAGAAAGATAAGAATTTAATTGCACTTTATTTTTTTTGTTTATATTTAAACTTAACACTACGTTCCCAGGTTCTTTCTGCCTACAGTTACAGTAGGGTAAGCAGAGGTAACCTTTGAACATAGTGTTAATATACTCCGTTTTCCATTAAGACACTTCCGTTCCCCACTTTCCGCCGAAATCTCGAGGGATTGCGCTTTGAGTGGCGGAACTCAACTCAGGGCTTTGCCTTGCTTCCAGAGCGAGAAAACTTAAATATTTCATTCCCCTGAATAAAAATAGAACCTAGAACCGTCACATTTGCAGTCGCACGCTTATACTGTTGCGCTACGACCGCCTTAATCATTGAAAAAATTGGTTTCAATTATTTCAGGTTATTTTATAAAGTTGTAAATTTAAAACACTCTGTATACATTAATTTTAATTGTACAAGCCGCAAATGCATTCCGGGCACACGTCCTGATTTCTTCACTATTAACCGATTTTATAAATGAGCAGTTAAATGTGGCTGTGGACTTGATTGTAATCGTGCATAGCATTCACCGCACTATAAGTCTTGAAATTTTAAAATATATACGAAACCATTCATGATTTATTGTATTTAATTATGATTTATACTGTTTTATCTTGTACTAAGAAATTATATCACAACTATTTAAATAATATTTTTTATATATCGATTATTTTTTATTACATAAAACTAATTGATATCGATTTTCAACTCGATGCGTGTCAATGTCAACATTGCGTTAATAATCGTTTCCCAAAGCAAAAAAAAAAAACATTAAACGCCAATCGATCTTTTAAGCCTCCGCCATAATTCCTAAAAATAATAAAAAAACACACTCATTATGTATGTGACAGGGTACGAGCGCCCCTGTTGACTAGGACCAGTATAACTTGGTACTTAACAACCAGCATATTCGTATAACCCTGCTATTGTCAGTACATATTTGTAGGCTAAGTCATTTTGGTCGCGGTCGATGAGACCAGTATAAAATGATACCCTATTTTGTGGACTTCGAAGGCGGCTAGAGGTCTTGGGCAGTCTGAGGGTAAATAAGGGACTGCCTGTGGGGGTGTTACGACCAGTCAGAAGCAGCTGACGTGGATTAGGGTGTCTTTACCTACAAATATGGGGTAGAAACGTTTTTCGGTGCCTAATGTTTATCAATTGTATAGTAGATGTGTTTAATTTTGTTATAAACGCAAACTGAATCAATTTGTGATCACACTTTAGTTAGAATAGTGGATTTAAATGGATCTTTTCTGTATTTTTTTTTATTTTGTATATTTTTGCCTATGTTATTTGTTTTTTTTAGTGACTTTTATGCTAGATTTTTAAGTAAGCTTATGAATATACATGGAAATTAAGTAAGATAAAGAAACTGAGCTTAGAACATTAAATTAAAGTACAAATGCAATAAGCATATAAACACTTAATCTATTTATACATATAACCATGACAATAACCGACATACATAAGTATAAACAATAATAATTTTACAATTTTGACAGAAAAATGCCTAAAATATTATACAAGATATAAAATACTACTAAAGTACCATACCTAAAATTTAAACAGTAGTAATTTTTTACCCTTAAAATAACTATTAGAAGGTATATCATTCAGCATAAACAATTTATAGCTTCTTCACCCCTGTATATTCAATACATACATATTTCACCCCGATCAAATGCCCTATAATTTCAGGTCTTAGCCAATTTGCGTGATGCCCTAAGTCTAGAAATTACAACCCATCATAGTTTTTAATTAACGCTTTGTAGTTTAAAATTAGATATTACCTGTTACTTAATTGCAGCTCGTATATTTCATTTTAAAGCATTTTTTTTAAACTTTCACGTTATAATCGAGCTATGAAATGTAATTAAGTGAGCCTTTTCATCATTTACCTATTATGCGTATGATATTAAAAGTGTATAACCATTTAGTATGGTGGATGGTTTCTTGGTCATTAAATTGATGATATCACATTTGATTCTTATGCAGGTTATTATTTTTCTGTAACGTGTTCAACTGTTACATCTATAGAGTTATAATTTTAATTATAATTTATTTAAAGTATTTGGTCATCATGTTTTGTCAGTTGCTTGTTTTAATTAAGTGCAGAAGAAGAAAAAATGTTATACTAACTAGTACTGGCATAAATTAAAAGTAAAATTTTTAATATAATTAAATTAAACATACATATGTTTAATTTAATTATATTAAAACGTGTGGGGAACGGAGTGTCTTAACACTAGGTGTGGTTTTTTTTGTAAATATATTTTTTATGTTATAGAAACACATATAGTAGTAGTAATTTCAATATGATTTCTAATTTAGTCTATTTTCGATATTTTATCGTATTCTATTTACTTAACTAAAACAAACTTAACCCCACAAAAGCTCTATACAAAAGTTATCCCCAAACAAAAGTATGGCGTAAATTCGTCACTAAGAAACTGTTATTTGTAGTAGATCAATCAAGATTACGTACCCCTTCCTCGTCCAGACTCGTAATTGTTTCATCAATGTGTCGATGATTAGGGGTTGGTAATGGCGAAATCTTGTAATTTGTTTTGAGTATCACCCCTGCTGTAGTATTAAGAATATCTCAAGTTAATCTGAGGTTAAATACTTTTTGGAAAAACTGTATGATATTCTTAATAAAATTAGTGGTTTGGTGGGTAAAAATATATTTTATCAGTTTATCAGTTTTGTCAAAAATAAAATAGTTTCTAATTCTAATCTAATTATAAAATGATTTTCGTAGCAGATAGGAATTCTTCTGCTTAGAAGTCTCTCCAATATTAACTCTCTCTACTAAGCAGCACAATCTAACGGCAAACTGTCAGAAAATCAGAAAGATCTATATAATATTTTCTTTTAGTGATATTTGAACATACAACCATTACACTTTTAGGCAATATAGTAATTTTAGTAATTATATTATTTATATGTCGGTACAAATTCAATTTGAAATAAATATTGCAACAGTTTTGTTATTTAACTCACTTGCATTTTAAATATTGGCTATTGGGTTGGGTCCGACTTCCCGCTTTTACCGCTGAGATAAATATCTTTATGGACGAGTTTTTACTTTGTCTAGAGATCGAACTTGTGATAAGCGATCAAGTTTCAGCGTCTATTGCTGATTGTCACATGATAAATACTTACTTTGATTTGTTTTATTTAAAATATTTTAAAATTACATAATTAGACAATACGTATAATAAAAATCATTCAAACATTTGAATATATACTAAAAATAATAATAGACTCAATAACGTGTCCTAATTCCAATCACAGTACTCGTTTATAAAATACCATAAGTTAATACTTATATGCAAATAACGCATCGATTCACAAACCCTTTTAAAGTATTAACTTTAAAAATTATATTAACAAAAGGCAAAACTCATTTTGTCCCGCAGATAAGTTATTAAACATTGGACCATTACACTTTAATTTTTAGCCCCGCGGGATTTAGGGTGGTGGAATTAAAAAAGGCACCCAAAATGAGGGTGCCGAACGCCGAACGCCGAATATTAACTTATTCATAATGCGGTACGATAGCTTGTGCGTTACATACGCGTACGTAGTTGTTTAAGGGTTAACTTTAACTATGGAATCAGTATTTGTTCTCGTCAGCGTTGTTTAAAAATTGTTTTTTTCACCGTCGAAAAACACTTTGGCCCGTTTATTTTCGTATGGAGCGTGTGCGAGTGCTCTGTTGTAAACACGGACGGTTATGAATACAATGTTTGTTTGTTTGCAACCTCCTTAGCGGTGAAGTCATGGGAAATATTGAGGGTTGCCGTGATTGTGATTGCGCTTAATGAAAACGTTTGGCTTTGTACTTGAATGAGTGTTTATTTTGAATTATCACACAAGAATTCATCTTTACGGTACTCTCTTCAATATTTGTTAAAACAGCAATTGGTCTATTAGATAAAGGTTACCACTCGGGCACACAACCCCCTATCACATCAGAAATAAACTGTTACGTTATAAAATATGTAATATTTAAGAGGATTTTTAATAAAAACATACGTTGTCCTATACATTCACATAACTATTGTCATTTTTTTAGTTATTTATAAAGAAACATCTGCCCTTTCATAACAGATTAATCCGATGCATCTTAAGGCGTTTAAAAAATGTAATCCATCATTTGGATTCATGAGTTCCAAACGATACAAGGTTTTGTATGAAAAAAATATATTAAAGGTATTAAACATTTCATAAGATAACAATAGGATATTTAGATGGTACGAAGAAACATATGTATTTTTTATAGCAGTCTACCCTACCTAGTTAAAACGTACCTAACGTTTTGACTTGCGGGCCTCAACGCCGTACTTTGTCTTTCTACCAGAACGAGGAAATAAGATTATTTCGTACACACATATATGATATGCCTAGCATGTTGAATTCAGTATAAAAAACAATATAACGTAGGCTAATTGCTTTATAATTTTATTCGGTTATAAATAAATCCCTAGACAATCATAACAGTAGTTGGCTACCTTAATCGTTGAAACAATATTAGTGGTTTGGAATGATGTTATTACTTGCACTTCATTCTACTCGACTGCCCCGGAGTGAGTCATTATGCACCACCTTTATAACCCTGCTTAATTCCTCCACAACCCTCTGAACGCGTTAATGGTCGAAAAACTGACCTTCTGGGCTGAAATGACCCCCGAGGGACCGGTTAAATGCTCAACTAACGCAGCGAAAGTATTGCCGTGTGAGGATGCGTGATTTGCACAGTTTATTGTTGTTCTCGTCTGTTAGTTTATTTGGTTACGCGAAAAGTAAGATATTTATGTTTTCTACATTCGGCCTAAAGGAATTAATAAACATCTTGAATAAAGATTGGCCACTGCGACACTGATGCTTAAGCAAAAAGGCTCCGTTCCTTAATTTTGACACATCATCGTTTCGTTCAAAATAATACGTTCCATAAACACAAAATTACACGTTTCGGACAACTGTCAAAATGGAATCACGCCTCCTCAGGTTTTATAAATTAATAAATCAAGACCGGCGTCCGTTAGTGACAAAACTCACATCAAAAATTACAGGTCACAAATCGTCACAGACCACGACCATAAATCAAGTTAAATTCTTTGTGCGATAAAAAAACTAAGCAAACACCCTGGCCCGGCCGTCGTCTACCTGCTCTCGTATCTTTTGAATACTTTACTTGTATTAAAAATAAAATTTTCGAACACACGAATTTTGGGGCAAAAAATGAACGAAAAACTCTCCTTTCATTTCGTCTGTCTCTCTCTTGCTTGGTTTAGTGTCTCTCTCTAATGGGGATAACGCTTCACAGACACTGAAGTACCATTCGAAATTTCTGACTTAGATTAGTCCCTTCCCACACTTCGCCATGTGTTTCACATATCCAAGAATACGATATCCGATGGATTTCCGATAAATTGAACTATTGGAAGAAACTATTTCAAAAGACGGTTTAATAAAGATCGACCATCGTGTTGATCGAATCTAGGCGAGCAAGTTCCGAAAGTTACGGCAAAATCCAAACTCCACTTCCATAAACTGGCAACCGTAAAATATTTATTTATTCCAGTTAGTTATGAATACTTTTCTATCATTTGCATATTTATGGCGCAGACGACACGAGGGTTAAGCAAACAAAAGGTCCCGTTCCGTCCCACGTCTAAGTTCTTTTAATTCCAGCACCGGGTCTAACAAAAATTACAAAAACCAAACCTCATTTTATAGGGATACGTTTGTAGTTACAATATTCAGTAGGAGTTGTTCTGTTAAGAAATATTTACGACTCTTTTTTGTTGGGCAAAGCGGAGAAATGAGTGATATCTGACGTTTACTATGGCGTCATAAAGACGTTTGTTCATTAAGTCCCTTTATAGCTGTTGTAAAGATGGTGAAATATATATATTCGCACGTCGTCGTCCTCTAGGTGATTATGTTGGTATTATGTGACCACGGAGTCGCCAAAACAAGCAGAAGCAGCGCCGCCACCGCCACGTGTCCACGCGGTGTCGCGCGCTCATGCTATAAATATAAATTTTGTAACACAGAGCACCATGTTAAAACACTATAATTTTGAACATGAACTACTTCAGTAGCTGAGGACCGGCCAAACTTTTTGGGTGAACGGTAAAATAAAAAAAAAAAACAACAAATCACCTGCGCGCCGCCAACGTATAAAAAGTTATTAAATAGGAGGCAACTTAACTAAATTACAAAATTCAACCTTTACGCATTACAGAATAATTAAGTGCGCGGTGTTCTGCGCCGGCGCACAAATGTATGTCCTATGAAAAGTTTGGACAAGCGTCAAAATGGCCTGGAACGATTGATTTATTAAAAGTCCGTTGATATCGATCGACGAGCATCTTAGGTAGCCTTTCCATGCTTTATTTTATCTTATAAATAGATTTTTTTATCACAAATTATAGGGTACCTCGTTTGGTAGCGATTTTGATGGTCGCGACCACCGATATGTATGATAATAAGTAACGTTAAAACGGCCATTTCATTATGCGCCGTAATATATGTTTAACAGGGTTCCTTGTCAAACGTCCGCATAGTGTCTTCGGTATTCGATTATAACCTTATAAATTTAATTGAAGGTTCCGTGTTTTAATTTAACCAGGTAGTCCAGTGTCGTGAAATGACAAACTATCATGTTTTTTTTTATCTTCCATCCAAATCTACACCATTTTGCCAAATAAATAACCTAAGAACTCTACTTTCCTTATAATATAGACAACAATATTCCCCCAACCACTATTTGAACCGACTATCAACTATCATCGCGTTCACACACCAGCACCACGACAGCCCCGTCTTTAGTTTATTTAAAAAAAAACTGGGTTATGACGATCCTGTCAATGTATCTTTCCGCGTCCTTAGCTCCTAGGGAGCGAACAAAAGGGCTTACATGAAGCATTTATTCAATTACACGAACAATGCTGTATTTCGCCTGAAAGTGCACAAAGGAAATAATAAAAGCCAGGTACAATTGTCATCGCACAAAGATATTTGGGACAAGTCAAAAGTTATACTAAAAAGTGTTTATTTTTATGGGATTTTTAGTATTGGCTGTTAAATAGAAATTCTAACGTAATGGTTTATATTTAATATGTCTTTGTTGATGTTTATAATGAAAAAGGAAACAAAGAATACGTCGTTTTGCCGTTTAATTTTATTTTGTTTCTATATAATAATAATATTATTTTATTATTGATCGTCCACTTTCTAAGATATGGCACCGAATTCCATTATAATCAAATATATTAGCAAATATATACCTTAGTTTATATTATATTAAAGAACTAAAGATTTTGTTTGGTTGAACGCGCTGCTAACAAGAAAGTAAAATGTATAATTTTGATGTCTTTTAAAAAAAGGTAAAGGCTTTTAAGGTGTAAGAGTTGGGGTGCAGAAGCACAAGCGTGCGACTGCAAAAATGACAAGTTGTGGATTCGAATCCCATTTAAGAAAAACAATCATTTTCAAAGCGTGACGTTGAGTCCCGTCACTTAACACGCAATTCCTCCAAAATTAGACGGAGAATGGGGAACGGAAGTGTTTTAGTTGGAACGGAATGTATTAACATCAGGTTCCTGGGTTCCCTCGGCTATACCTAAAAAAAAATATAAATATATCTTTGAAACATTGCATGTCATCCAAACAACGGTCACCACACAACGTACAGACAAAAGTTCTCACCTCCTTATATATCCTTATAGCTTCATACTTTGTATCACATTATCTTTGTATCGACATTGAAAAAAAACTAATAAACTACATTAGTTTTATGATAAGATCGCAAATAGTGGAAAAATATAATTTTGCAATGAATAAACTCATATGTGTGACCTTTAGATTTACACACACTAAGAGTTTTTATGGAATCCACGACCGTTACGGAAACTTTTTACGTTAATAAAGGGTTACTGCGCATAAGCACGTTACTTTGTATAGAATTTCTAATCAACTTATAAGGATAGTTTTAGTACTGTAGTTAAACGAATTATTGTAGGTCTAAGTCCAATATTAAGAAATGTTTTTAATAATATTTCAAAATAGATAAAAGTAAAATAGAGACGCCAGTCACTAACCTATGCTTTTATTTATAAAAAAAAACTACAAAATAATTCACATAAAATTTTTAAGAAAGAACCTTTAAAGACATAAAAAGAACAATACATTATATAAATCTGTTATTTAAGTATGTACCAATGGTTTTTATGTATGTTATTAGCATTTAATTGTCCAAAAGTGGGGGTTTACGGGTCGATGCTTCCCAAAATGAGGGACTTCCTCGCCGGCGGCGGAGGAGGGGCGTACGTGACCTCACATGCCTTTAGATTGGTTATCGAGATGTTCAAACTATTGTTTAGGCCGAATATATAGAGCTATACATTTTTGTGGGTTTTTCTTAATAAAAAATACCTATCGAAGCCGTCTTGGTGGTAAAGTACGGCGTTGAGAACTGCCACTCCAAACACAATGTTTCGGAAATTGGGGAACGAAGTATCTTAACAGTAGTTTCTCTCTGCCTCATCTGCTATATTGAAATAAAGTAAAGCTGAAAAAACAACCCATCATTCCTTAATTCACATCCTTTTTTATTGCTTAGTAATTAAGCATACAAAAAAAAACTTTAATTATAGTATTAAATATAGGGCTATACTTAGGTATTAGGCTTTTGAAAAATCACTATGAATACAGACATTTCTCGACGTTAAGTTCCCCTACAACATCTCAATACAAAATAAAAAAAAATTGCAATAAAAACTTAATCTATTTTTATTTTTCACATGTCTTTTTACAATAATACCTTAGAATTTACTTTTTAATAAAAATTGTAAACCATTTATAATCCGGGCACGGTGCATAGATGCGTGATAGTATCGCATTTCCGGTCAAGCTAGAGGTAAAACTTAAAAAAAATGCTTCTCATGTCGAAATACATTATAAAGAAAGGTTTTTTTTATATCAGTCATCTATATCTTATGCATGGAATTATAAAAAAAATATATAATTCTGTATAACTTACAGAGTAAAATTCATAGCTAAGCAAATAACTTAAATTAGTAGGTACACAATATGAGTAACGCTAAAAAAATTAATTAACAAAAAAAAAACGAATATTAGTAGTTAAAAAATTTAAACACGCTCTAACCCGTTTATGACATGGTCGAAACCTCTTTTGCAATGATTTGTGGAATGTAATCATCGCACTTGGTCACGCTGATAAGATCTTCTGACTTCATTTACTCTATGCGCGGGCGCAGCGAAGCGGGCTTTATTAGCCTGGTGTTGCCACCCGGCTTGTCTTGTTATCTATTTATATTATTTTTTGTGTTATTTTAATGTATATTTTTAAGTGACTGTGTCTAGATAACTTGGGCTGGTTTAATATATATTTTTAACAATATTTTAATTACAAAATAATTAAAAAAAATAAATCAGCTTCACGCTGTATCCTGCACACAGCAGGGTAGGCAGAGGGAACCTAGTGTTAAGATACTCCGTTCCCCGCTTTCTGCCGAATTCTGGAGGCATTGCGTGTTGAGTGGCAGAACTCAACGCCGCGCTTAACCTCGACACCAGAGCGAAGAAATGGAAATATAAATTTAAGTAAATATTTCATCTCCTCGAGTGGGGATCGAACCCACAACCAGTCGATTTTACAGCTCGTGCCGCTGCGCCGCGACTGGCCTCAAATTATACATATTAACTATCAAATTAGGAATATTTTAACTTATACATATTTTGTTTTAAGCGTAGACGATTTAAAGTAACAAACATACAAACATTCACACAAATAAAATGCAAGCAAATATAATAACAAGCTCTTCTCTCTCCACAGATACGCCAAGAGAAACCCTATTACATAGCAGACCCAGAGGTCGACTCATTAGTAAGTATCATACAATTTTATTATGTATGTCCTCCGTCCTCCAAGATAAATAAATGGTTCCATTTTAATACGCCGTAAAATAGTGAACATTTTATAGTTCACGTCTCCGGCGACCGGGTAATTTACGATTTGATTAGTTAAAGAGCTGTCTAAAATTAACCGCAGGTAAACGAGACTCTTCTCGGAATAATAAAATAAAAGAATTATCGACTATATCTGTATATACATATATATCTATGGTTATAGTGGGTATATATAGTATTGTCACTCATAAAACTTTGAATCGCACAGTGCGTCCCCCGCGGTTCTGGCGTGGACAAAAACGTGAAATAAAAAGATGGCGGCCACCCACCGGAGCCGTTCGACACGGATACTTAACCGATTTTTAACAAATAAATTCTAAGCATTACGAATTGGCCGGTTGTGGCGATCGATGTTGACTCAGTTTGGTAAATTGCTTTAATCAAATCGTGCACTTTCTTTTACTATTATGGTGTGGAAAAAATTGTTAAAGTTGATAGGAGTTTAGGAGGCGTCGGTCGATGCGAGAATAAATTAATTATAGGTTAATAAATCATGGTTTTAGAGTCGAAACGGTAGCGAGGTTTCGGTGCAAGTTTACCTGGTTCACTGATAAGCGCTATTGATGCTCAACCTTTAGATAAGGACAAAACAAACTTAAAGTACATCCGGGCTGAGTAAACTTACAAGAAATGGTTGAAATATTTTAGTTTCGAACATTGTGTCGCTGTCATGTGTTGCCACCACATGTGTCAGGTTGAGATAGATATGGGAATGGCTTATAGTAATTAATTATGGAGTTTCTAATATTAAATTTTAAACTTTTGGTTAAATCATTAATGAAAATATGCTGGTTTTGTATATCGGGTAGTGTGCAAGGAGAACCTTGTGTAAGGTCACTCTGTTTTCTATTATCAAATATTGCAAGTCAGACGAAACCTAAAAATCATTTTGTAAAAATCGATTTTAAATCGATACTTTCGAGATATCAAAAAAAAAGAATAATAAAAAAAGAAAACTATGCTATAATCGTAATTATATCATAGTTATTGAAATATTTAAAAAAGAAATGTAATTGACGACAACGGCGACGGTTAACCCATTTCTTTTGAGTACCGCCCCGGGTTATTTTAAGAATTCTCTTGTTACTTGTTTACGGCTATTCAATTGACGTTATTTTAGTTTCAATGGTGGTGCTTTTGAAAAGAGTAATTTCGTTTGAAAGGCGCCATCTTGCGGTGCGTCCGGTGGTTGTGCGCATTTGGTGTCATCGAGACGTGGCGACAAAATGTGGATCACTATACATACTACTAGTACTTATAGTCACAGATGCTTACTTAATCATTAAATTCTGTCAAATTTATTTGTTAAATTATGTATCTATTATATTTATTTAGGTTATTATTTAGATGGTATATTTATGCTATTATATAATATTAATTCAAGTGTAAATGGAATCCATAATCAAGCAAAAGCTTATTAGAGCAAAGTCTGATTCGAAATTAGAAATATACCTATAGTTTATATTAAATAATTTATTATAGAAATCCCAATAAACCTTCAAACAGGATAATCGTCGTAACAACAATGGCTACAGTAGTTTTAATATATTATCACAATAACCAAATTGTAATGCAAGCTGTCATTCCACCTGACAGCGTTGTTTGCGCTTAACGTTAGTGGCTGTATCAATGTAATGAGCTTGTAATTCGTAATTCATACTCTTTCATTTGTGTAGAGTTGAAATATTGCTTTATTGTGATTAAAAAATTAGTTTCACGCGTTATCACGCACAGCAGGATATAGGGAACCTAGTGTTAAGACACTCCTCACTTGTAGCTGATTTTTCTAAACTTTGCGTGTTTGCGTGCATGGGATTGAATGCCGCGCTTCGTCTACTAGAGCGGAAAAATGGATATATTTTAAATAAAATCATTCCCTGGTGTGGGAATCGAACCCATAACCGTCACGTTTCTACAGTTAGTCCGTATTCCACTGTGTTATTCATTCTTCGTATGCTGCAATTATCTATAATTTGAAATTTATACCATCCGCTACAGGCTAATGTAATATAATTAAAAAGTCGATTAATACAAGCACGTAATAAATACGTAAATTATTTAAGAATTTATTTCTAGTTTACGTTGTGGTTGACTGTGCATGGTGATTGTGTTCGAATCCTTTCCGAGGGAACCTTGTCTTCTTGATTTAATAAAAATATATATATATCTTAACTTAAAACCTTGCCAACTCTTACTTACTTACATAAGAATTCATAACCTTAAAATTTAAAAAGAAACTCAAAAATTCTGCTCTAACAATCTTTATTTGTCAGAAATATGGTGTGAAGTAAAAAAAGGCCACAAATTATAAATCTCTTAACTCTTGTGTGGTCATGGCACCATAAAACTAACAACAGATTGTTTTAAATATTTAATAGTCAAACCAACAGTGGGCCATTGACTAAACTATTCGGGACAAGCCCATTGGCATGGGGCTAGGATAACCATAAGTTTGAGAATTAATTTATTACTGAATTTTTAGTATGTGAACAGGGATATTATTTAGATTTTCTGATTATCTATGCCATAAAAAAATACGTTTTAGAAAAGGTAGAGAAAAGTGAAAAAAGAAACATTTACTTATATTTATTTTAATTGTTTTTTAATATCTCATTAGTAACTCATATCAAGCAAACAGTTTAAATTTAATTTTTAAATTTAAATTTTATAATGTTTTGTTTATATTCTATAATTTTCGTTGTACTGTTAACAAGATAAAGTGCGGCGTTGTGTTTCATCGTTTATATGCCACTTAACACGCAAAATCTCAAGAATTTGGCGAAAAATGAGATACGGAAGTGTCTTAACTCTGATTTCCCGCTACCTACGATGTTATTTACGGGATAGCGCGTGAAGCACAAAAATATTTCCTCTTTATATACATACATATATAGGCATTGAATAAAAATAAAGTAAATGATTATAATTTCATACAATATAAATAAATTAATATATTCATAAGATAACACATTAAATTCAATCTTTCCACAGCTTTTTCCCATTATATTATGGACCCTCTGGTAAAAGTACCACTAGTGTTTACTTGGACCACATCTGTGTTAGTACAGTCAGCTAAGCCATCAAGGGTCGTCCGCAAACATACTTCTATCTCATTAGTAACTCATATCAAGCAAACAGTTTAAATTTAATTTTTAAATTTAAATTTTATAATGTTTTGTTTATATTCATTCATGTATAAAATAATAAAAATCCTAATTTTAGTGTTCAGGTTACTGTCAGAGTATTTAAGAGAATCACTCCGTTCTGCCAATTTAAATTTAAATAAAAAAAGGTTATATCAAATATCTGTAATAAAATATATATATATATATATATACATATATATATACATATATATCTCTATATATATATATATATATATATATATATATATATATATATATATATATATATATATTACGTTATTGGAATGAGCATTATACGAAAGATCCATTAAAATTATTTTTCACATTTCTATAGTGACGTTCTTATTTTATTTTAATATCGAATAAAATATTTTTATTAACATTTTTACTGTGGCGTAGTTAGGATGTCTTAAAATTTAGTGAGCTACATCCTATATCCTACATAGAGTACGAATTATTTTCCTTTTCCCGTACTGGTAACAAGACAAATTGCGGCGTTGAGTTTCCCTTATTCAACACGAATTGCATTGATAACTGGGCCGATAGTTTGATCGATTTTATTCGAATAAAAATTTATTACAAATAATATCGTCGTCGTTTAAAACTAGGTTCCATCTACCTAAAAATATTTATAACTAATGTACCAATTATGCAAAAGACTCTGTTATATTACGTGTTTTTACCTTTTTTTTTCTTTATATCACGCAAAAAGCGCTATATGCGTAAAGACATACAGTTTATATAATCGGAACCATATAAAACCAGGATTAAATTTATTATATTAAAACGCAAGAACTTCAAAGTTTTTATTCGGGACGGTAGCATATTTAAGTGGCTTGTCAAGCAAACAGATTGGACTGCGTTTATAATGTTGACGGAGCCTCCCTCAAACAAGGCAAACATCTCACTACGGTTTTTAAAACTTGTACTATCACCCCTAATACTCTTGTAGTAAGGGCTCCTTGAAGAGGCTGTAAAGTGTTAAGTTTGTCCAAGGATATGGGTCTAATGTCAATATATTTTTATCTGTGTCTGTGACGCCTGTGCAAACGGACGATGGCGTCTAATTGATACGGCTTTGCACATTACTATGTATAACATAAAATAATTATTAAAAAAACAATTGTGTAAACATCAGATATCTACGTGTGGTCTCATGAACTTGACTAGCTTGCCACAAAGATGTTTATTTTACCATAAAAATTAAACGATCAATAATCGATTTTATTTTTATCATAATGATTTATTATATATTCGCATAAAATTTTTATTACAAACAATATTATCGTCACAAGTGAAGGTGCTTGGAAATTATGTTACATTGTATATATTTTATAGTACAGTAGTTGTCTCGGCCGCTGACACTCATTACGGTAGCCACACACACACAAAAAAAAAAGGTAAACTTCCGTCATTTCCGGCATTTACACTTAATCTAGTCAACTAATAAAGTCCATCAATCAAAAGGTTAAAATCGGTAAAGAATATTCTGGAAGGCGGCGCACGTCTCGGCAATCAGAAACGAATCACGGCGCTATTAAAACGGCATTACCTCGCTTTTGAGATAGATATCGATTCAAAACTCCGATTAGATCTCCAAACATAGTGGAGATCACTATCTCAAGTACGTATGTGAATAAGATTTTTTGTCTCCAGTTATTATTTCATTGAGGTGTTAGAAGTTAAATTCGTGCGAGAAATCAAGCTTTTATAATTTTTTGCTTAGAATTAATTCGTTTGAAAATGATCGCGGCAAATAGGTAGTAATTTATGAGTTATCTTGTAATATTATAATTTACGCGATACGAGTCACGTCCGAGTTAAAGAGGAATATTCTCGGGTTTAATATCGTGCGAGCGCATCCCTACGCGCAGCGGGGCACCGATGCGCTTTGTGCAGCCTTTTGTACTGACTCGTCTTTGTCTGATTGAGCCCGCTGCTTTCCTACGAACCACTATAAAACATGTCCAAGATACCTATTCAAACTAACGTTACCTTCTTTCTTTCCAGATGGTGCAAGCGATACAAGTCCTACGGTTTCACCTATTAGAATTAGAAAAAGTAAGTGTTTTTAATGTTTTATTTACGAGGGAATTCATTTCGAGGCGCGCTGGACCGGTTTTGAAAGGAAAATATCACCTGACATTGTCCAGTATCGATTCGATTATCCGAGGGCTCGGGTATCGATTTTGAATCGAGATAACGTATCGATCTCGTGCGAGTGGCGCACGCACACGAGCCGCGCCGGTCACACCTCTAGCTCTTTGAATGCTCAAACTTTGAATTAGTTCCGTCGCGTCGTGTCACTTACTAGCTACGACTCTACATCTATTCAGGGTCCCGTTTAAACATTGAATATTTAAATTGGGAACCTAGTTCGGTGGTTTCGCTCAATTCGGCCTTAAGTCCGTGCCGTGAATGGGCCGCGTTTTGTGTGTTTGTTTTTCCCCCCTTATCTCCCGTTTCGGCGTTTCGCCGGAGACCGGTCCGAGTTCTTGCGTGTGTCGCATCACCGATTCGCGTCGTTATATCCTCGGCGGGTAACGGTAACGCTGTGGACTTCGCTTTTTGCCGTCCACAATCAAATCGGATGATTCTTTACGTACATTAATTAGACGATATAACCACCGAAGCGTGAGTTACACCAACATGGAATCGAACCCATTTGTCTATATTCTATAATATGATCACGTTTGTATTGAACAAGTATGAGCAAAGTCTATCGCGACGATCTGGTAACTAGATACGTCGCTCCCACAGATTCTTTAAAATTAAACTAGCAGCATCTACTGGCTATATACCTACTACCAGAGTAGGTGTATTATGTGTTCAAAAACCCGTAAATTAGTAAAAACTTATATGTATATATATATTGTATGGCTTAAAAGTATGTAACGAGATAACCCGAAATGTGATACGTCTACGCTGGCCGGGGGCGATATAAAGACCATTTAAAAGAATAAAAATAAGAGGTTTAAATTCAAAATATCGGCCGTAGAGCCGCGGGCTGCAGTCAGAAATGGTCCGGAGCCATAACTCCTCTTTAGTATGACTGCGGGCGAGTTATGTGCATCAATGATAAATTCAAGTAATAAGATTTCCATTAAAAGTAAATAATGAAACGAATTGCACGTATAATATTGGATATCCTATGTAATATTTAAATGTTATTATTTAAAACAGAGGCTGTCGTGGCTTAGTGTAGACGGGATCGTTGTGGGTTCGATTCCCACTCAGGGAAATGGGTTTTGGTGTCAAGTCGCAATTGATTTATTTCTAGGTTCCTTCTATCTGTTCTGCTATAAGCGGGGTGCAGCGTGAAGCTTAAAAAAGCTAATACATTAATTATCTTAAAAAATACCTACAAAATAGGTCAGTCGTGGCGCAGCGGCACGAGGTGTGACTGTATAACCGACTGGTTGTGGGTTCGATCCCCACTCGAGGAGATGAAATATTTACTTAAATTTATATTTCCATTTCTTCGCTCTGGTGTCGAGGTTAAGCACGGCGTTGAGTTCTGCCACTCAATACGCAACGCCTTTAGAATTCGGCAGAAGATGGGGAACGGAGTGTCTTAGGTTCCCTCTGCCTACCCTGCTGTGTGCAGGATACAGCGTGAAGCTGATTTTAATACCTACAAAAATAAAATAAACTCGATTGTAGCAACCATATTATTATATTGTAAAGAAAAAGCATTTTTTTATTCACTGCTCATATCCTATATCTACTCGTATACGTCAGGTTGTATCTCGTCCATAGTTTTTGTCGGAATAAAAGCAGAGTAAAAAAAAAAGACATGCCGTTAGTTGGATCCATTTCCGCTTCACTACACACCGTACACAGGTGATGTTTTGGAGCTTAAATAATAATTAAAACTCACATAAAAAAACATTAGAACCCGTCACAAAGAAGATCGATGATTATAATTGGTATTGTCGTATATGAAATAGAGATTCTTTTTAATATGTTTAATATCCTTTTATTTTGTAGCATATTATATAAAGTATTTATTGTTTTTCGCGAGAATCTTGTTATACAACTTATGTAGACATATTAAACTTTTCTTTTTTTATATTGTTTATGAAATATTTCCCATAGACTTCTTCGCCAGCGATTTTAGAGACGTAAATTGAAAAATCTTTTTTTTTACCATTTCCTTAGGAATTTCGACATTTTCTTCTTAGTCTTGCCTTACATATTCTTCTCTGCCTACAAAATTTCAACTTTCAAACACCAGTTGTTTCGTCTGTGAGTCTTTCAGTCATTAAGTAAAGGCAGAGTTTTGTTTATTAATATTTAGATTAACACACCTTTAAGAAATTGAACCCACTTAAACCTTTATTAACTACACCGCAATGGCGTCTCTAGTTATCATTTCATTATTAAGATTTTCAAATAGAAAAACTCGTTAAAATTATAATATCCAATAACGTTTTTTGATTTATGCTTTTAATATTTTAAACATGGCCGCTGGCGGTCACATCGGGTTCGAAATTCGAATCATGGGTCTTTTCGGTCGCGCGATCGGTGATTGGTCCACTAGCAGGTTTTTTATATAGTCTGTTCCCTAATTACGTTATGTGGTAGACAGCCAGATTCCTGCGGTAATGTCCATTTTTATTAGATTTATCTGTCCTCTTTGATAAAACAAAAAAGGAAAAGAAAAGGAATCCTGACAAATAATTTGTTTTTTTTTGAGAGTTCGCAGAGAGAACCTGGTAGCTTAGTGCTTATAAATTCCGTCCCCATTAAGAAGCTTCCTTTCCCCACTTTAAAATACTATAAGCTAGCTACTATAACAGCTCCGCCTTCCGTCTCGTTACGAGCGTGAGGCAAAGATTTTTTTAAATATTTCATTCCGTCGAGTAAGAATCAAACCTACAACCGTCGCGTTTACAGTGCCGCTAGTACCAATACGCCACGACGGCCTCCGAACAAATAACATAAATATATATATATACAAAAAAATGTTTATCAAGTCCAATCTTTACAAGTATAAAATAAACTTTTGTAGAAACGCTAAACGGTTTATTAACAAACCCAACTGATTAGAATGCGTGCTTTTATTTCATATTTTGTTATTCCAAGTCGTAAATTGTTATCTGTAACAGCGTGGCTAAGTGATTTACGATCTAGGTCAGATTTGTTGGTTTACGTACCTCGAACCTGGGACCCTTTACGACGCGCCTTTATAACTTTAACAACACACATTAACTCGATAGTGCGACACGATTTCTCTGGTCACTTTTGACGGACGAAAAAGATTTTAATTAAACAAAAAGACACGTTATTTTAAGTGTATTTTGTAATTATGTATACGTAAATGATAATTTTATTTATTACGTTGATTTGTTTTGATTAATTCTATTTATTATTGGAATTATGAAGAAAGATAAGGAATCAATTATTGTCATAATATTTTTTGCATTCATTTTAAATTGTTCTAAAGACTAGAAAGTTTATGGTGGAGTAAGTGAGGTGCGAACCAATCGGGCCTCATTTGAATGCCGGTTCAGGTTTTATTTAAATTAAAAGAAAAAAAAAATACATAAAACGGCAAAAACAAGGCACAAAGCGAACATTCGATGGCCGATCAGAAATGTCGTCCGATGCGTTTTTGCATCTGCCTATGCATATCATTGTGTGGGTCATTCCAGTGAGGTGCTTTTTTTACAAAATATTTTGCGTTTTTTTATATTATACGATTGAGGCTTAGTTCTGAAGTTATTGGTTATTATTGGATTTTATCTGTAATATGTTTAGAAAATAAGAAACGTTGTTTTGTGCAGATAAAATAGACTAAATGTATACCTATAATAATACAAGTTCACTTTAGATATGTGAAAAACGTTAAGAGTCATCGCAAACTACGTCATAGTCTACTCGGATGTCTTTTCAAAAATATAAAGTGACAGTGACAGTTTAAAGCTGGCTTGTTACAAGAATTCATCGAATAGATTTTTATGTAAAGGTCTTTTTATAACGAGTTAAAGTAATTAAAAAAATATATATTTGTTTTGAATAAATAATAAAATCTGGAGTATTATATAAATAAAATAAATCAGCTTCACGCTATATCCCGCACACAGCAGGATAGGCAGAGTGAACCTAGTGTTAAGACACTCCATTCCCACTTTCTGCGGAATTTTGGAGGCATTGTTGAGTTGCAGAACTTAACGCCGCGCTTTGGGAGTAATATATATATAATAATGATAATCATTTCCCAAAAGCAACAGTAATTGTAAAATAACGACAGACAAATTGTTATTATCATATAAAAAATAATAATACCTATATTGTGGCGTTGAGTTCTGCCACTCAACACGCAATGCCTCCAGAATTCGGCAGAAAGTGGGGAACGGAGTGCCTTAACACTAGGTTCCCTCTGCCTACCCTGCTGTGTGCGGGATACAGCGTGAAGCTGATTTTTTTTTTTTATATAACTAAAACAAACTATTTCTAACAGTTAAACAACAAAATGTTATTATATTTCTTATGTACGTTCCAATTTACGATACCTAGTCACACCCACGGTGCATTATCGCGAAAAAAAAACCCTTTTAATCGCGAATCGGCCGTGGCACACATTGCGGAGCGGGTTTTATGCGGCCCACGCTTTTGGCACTCTTGTGAGGAGCCCTCTTTAAAAAAAATCTTTAAAAATACTCTTGTTGAATACCTACCTACCTGTGGTAGAGGCCAGTCGTGGCGCAGGGGCACAATCGTGTGACTGTAAATGTGACAGGTTGTAGGTTCGATTCCCATTCGAGGAAATGAAATATTTAATAATTTAATTTTCTTTGCTCATTCTGGTGTCGGGACAAGGCACGCAATGCCTTCGGAATTCGGCTGAAAGTGGAGAGCGGAGTGTTTCTTCACACTTTGGTCGCTCTTCCTACCCTGCTATATACGTGAAGCTATAAAACATCTATAGTAAATCGCGATACACAATATATTTAAATCTTGACACGACGACGTATAAACAAAAGTTTCTGAAACTGGGATCAAAAAAACTCCATTCGAGTGCAGACGCTCTAAACGTCAACGAGCTGCCATTATATATCACGTTTCAAATTAAAAAATAAGAATACGTTCGGAAACACTCCATATCTCAATCCCGGTTCCAAATTTAAATTTCTGGAAAGAGTTTTGATGTTCGTAACGATAATCGGCCCGAGTCGGGGCCCGGAATGCCGTAATATCTCATTAAAGACATCAACAGTTTACTCAAATATTCCTATCTTTCCATTTTGTACAACCAATTATGATACTTTTATGGTCGCCATAAGGATTATATTGGAAGGAGACGTTGTGGAGATAAAACCTTCCCGGGCTGATGGTACAGCAATCCCAAATTTGGATATTCGAAGAGTTACGATGTCATCTTTGTCGCTTTCTCTGGTTAAGAATAGATTGGGCATCGCTCACAGAGACGACGGATTATTGGAATTAATTTCATTGTAGATAACATGTTTCTTTTGGAAACGGTCGAATGTATATACGTATTTATACATTTCGTTTTGCTTATGTATATTCCACGCTGTATCCCGAATAGAGCAGGGCAGGCAAAGAGAACTGTTCCGCACTTTTCGCTGAATTCTTGAGGCATTGCGTGGTCGATGGCCTCTCATGATGCATACTTTAAAGAAAAATAATGAGATATCTGCGGAAATATCCATGATCCAGAACAAACAACCTCAATCAAATTTTGACACATACAGTTAAGTCATTTGACAGTAAAGAACACCCGCGCTTCGGCCATAAATATGGATTTCAACAGCTGTAAAATTCAAATTGCTTTAAATGACCACAATTATGACGTTTCTCGTATACATGAAGCGAATTAAAATATTATAAACATTTATAGCCACATCTGTCTAATTTTATATAATCTGTGCCAAATATTTGATACGTCAAACGAGTTCACAGTTTATGATTTGAGAAAAACTTGTCGATTAGGAAATTACTATCCAAAGACAAAATTAACTGTCAGCGACGGGTGGAGTCGTTTCCGCTTCCTGCGACGTGTTCTATTTTCAAAATCCGCTAAGACGATTCCTTTTTTGTTTTTTTTCTTGAACGCGAACCTTCACCTGCCGCCATTTTATTGCTCGCCATCGTGTAAACGCTATCTAAAAATTTCGTTAGCTTTTTTATTGCCTTATGTTAATTTCTAAGTTAATTATGCCTATGAAAATTTATAAGGCCTCGACGTAAAAATTAATACTTGCCCGGCGGGGGTCGTATTTTATTGGAATGAAAAAAAAAATGTATTTGCCTTTTTTTATTTAACAAGGAATTGTTTTTACGTTTGGACTTTTACGCGTAATGTGCGTCAGTTGGTCCACGAACGCCTCTAAATGTATTCCCTTTGTTTCTTTTGTTTTGTGTGTGTGTGTTTTTTATTGTTTTTGTGTTCAAATGACATTAGTTCAGAGGTTGGCGGGTACGTTCAAGCATTCAGCCGTGTCGCCGAACTCGAACATGGGAACAGCTGATTTAAATATTGTTTTTTTTAGTTTAGCTTCACGCTGTCTTAGCATAGTAGGCAGATATATAAGAAACCAAGTGATAAGACATTTCAATCTTCACTTTCTTCAGGCTTTTCAAGACATCGCGGGTTGAGTGGCGTTTATACGGGACAAGGAAATAAAAAGATCTCGTTCCCTTAGTGGGAATCGAACAAACAACCACTGCATTTACAGTCAATCGCTGTGTCGCTGCGTCACGACGGTGTCTTGTGCTTAAAATATTTTATATAAATTTTCATTATCCAGTCAAAAATAATAAATCAAATTATTTTTTTCACATATCTTATTATTATAATTATTTTCAAATACATACCAAATATGGGAATCTTATAGAGTCTTTGGAAACGTGTTCCCATACGAGTACGTCAGTATTAATGTTTATGTAAATGTGTGGATTGTGTCATTAATTAACTAATAAATCAAAAGCAATCAATGTTGTTTGATTAGTTTTGAATTATTTTATTTTTTTATTTGTAAACGAAGTATTCGTTGGAATGCGGGCATTGAATTTGAATATGATTGATATGATTTTTTAGGTTATATATTTAAATATTTTACCTGTGACAAAAATTTTGCCGCCATCCCATAGGAGAATCCAACAAGATGAACGAAGAATTGAACTAACGACAACGTATCTGTGTGTGTGTGCAGGTGCACGAGCTATGCGACAACTTCTGCCACCGCTACATCAGCTGCCTGAAGGGCAAGATGCCCATCGACCTGGTGATCGACGAGCGGGAGTCAGCCCGGCCGCCGGACACCAACGGCGAGCGCTCGGCGCCCGACAGCAGCCACGACGGCGCGTCCACCCCCGACGTCGTGAGTACCCCCTATAGCAAATCACACCTGATTCAGAGGCGCGATCCCCAGCTAGCACCCAATTCGACCACGAGCTATCTCGTGCACCCCTGCTCTTAGTCTGGCCATTGCAAAAACGAAGTGTTTCAGGGGGTGCTCGCATTTTAGTTTATATCTCGCCTCCCTAGCTTGTACGGTCTTCTTGGAGTTTGTACCGCAAACTCCACGAACGCCAGTTATATAGTTTAAGTTAAAAATCTTCGTTTTTGCAATTGGCCAAACCTCTTTGCACTGTACCATTTGAACATTGTTTTGATTTATCTAAATTATCGATCACACGATACAGTGGAGGGGTGTGACGGGTGCGATCAGATCGGGTTCTCTCGATTTGGTTTTCTTTCTAATGAACATTTTTGCGCCGATGTTCGAAATTTTTTTTGCGCCGGAATTATGTATACGATTAAAAAAAAAACATACGTATAACGTTGATTGTAATATGTGTATACTAATAAATAACTTTAGTAAGTAAATACAGCATGATAAGTCTTTCAAATCTCTCTGCTCTCCTTCGAGCTCCAGAACTATTGCCATAATTTCTTTCTAGAAGCTACGATTACAATTCTGAGCTTAGTTTAAAACTTAATTAGGTTATTTGGAAACTATTGGAAAACGAAGTATACGTAAAAACACAACTTTAACTTGCCTAAGTGAGATAATAAGAGTTACTTAAGAGTTTTAAATTATTGTCATTGATTTATAAAGGTGGTAGATGCTAGTGTTATCTTTTGGCTGGTAAACAGTAAATATAATATACGTAAATAGATAATAATTGCAGTTTTATTGCGTTAACTAACAAGATGCACAAAAAAAGTAAATTTAGTTAGTTTAAAGGAAAGAAAATACGTATTCAGTATACGGTAGGTGTAATTTTAGACCGTTCGCGATCGATTGCATTTTGCGCGTGAGTCTGTAATGGAGCTCCATCACGACCATCGATTAAAATGCAAGCGATTATAATAATCGGATATATTATATAAATGTGCGTTATGGATAGAAATCTAGATGCTTCTAAAAATAATTAGTGCCGTTTATGTGGTTCCACTATTTCTCGTAACTTCGATAAGTAAACGTTTAATAATTAAGATTGTTTGCTGTATTTTTGTACATTGCATTCTAACTGGTTGGAATTTTTCAAATTCGTATTGCACGATACAAAATATCTACAATACATTCATAATAAAATAGATTATTCAAGTTACGTTATATTAAAATGCCAATTCTGTAACTATTGTATTTAAATAATCGATTAATACATTGTATTGCAATTGATATTATCTGTCAACATTATTAATCTGTGGCAAGTGACGTTTATCGTTTGGCGCGAATAGTTGACAGAATTGGTGACAACGACCGCGTTTTTTTTTTGTATGTTTGTTTAGTGATATATAAGGTATGTTTTTGGGCGTTGAGACTGAATTGTTTTGTTTGTGTTATATATTATTTCTCACATTGTTAACTTGAAGCCTTAATGCACTTAACACGTGGTTCTAAATAAATGTTTTGGTATGGAGGTCTTCTTCAGTGGTTATTTATGTCTGTATATGAGTTTTTTTTTATTAACAATTATTATATAGTTCGAGTCTAAGTTAGGTGTAAACAGCGCGGTAGGTTTCTTATGTTTAAAAAAATAATTTTCATAATTCTAACTCGTAAATGTATAATTAATATGCTATTTGGTGTACGTCCATCTTGTATGTCAATGTGATTTTAATTAATTTTATAATATTATTTTTCTGAACGGATTACAATAAAATGTTCTGTTTGAAATAACATGGGAGTTTATTTTATAATTTTAAGATGACACACGACAACCTTAACATAAAAAAAATCTGCCTCCTTTTAAAGAAAAATAAACATTTTTAAATTAAGAAATATCAGCAACACAAAGTACCCTTCAAGTGCGTTGATCTAATTTCTCAACGCTACAAAAATAAACTCGTTAAATGTTCCAAAGGTGAAAACAGTAAAAAGTGTAAAGGGAATGTTTTATGCGGAAAATATTGTATTTTTATCATGTCGCAGATTCTCGCCCCGGGAGGGGAAAATTGTTTCTTTACTGCTTACTGCGCCCCGCGATAATCTTAGCTACCCGCCATGGAATACTACGCACTGCGGTTTAGGGAAAAAAATTCTATAAAAATATTCAACGATGAATATGTAATGCTTGAAATCTTTCAGTTTATTATTTATATATTTTTTTATTATATTATCTATAGAATTAATTTGCTTTTATAAAAAATAAAATATATAGATGATTTTTACACAGATTATAAAGAGACAATAGATTTTTTTTTTAAATTGTCTATTTTTTTATTACAATTTCTTTTTTCAGTAAGTTAATTGTCAATTTTTGATAGAATTTTTTCTTTATAACACTCAAATATGATTACAATATAGTACAAGATTTAATCTATTAAATTAGAACCTATACAAATTATAAAAAATAAAAAAAAATCTCCATTCCTACAGTGCGTAAACACAGTAGGTACTCCTGTAAAAGCATGGTGGGATCTTTTACGAACATTTTCCACGACAATCTGACATTTTATTTATTTTTCACGTCTGCCATTGACGGCTGACGATGGAACCACGGGGGACTGGGTTAGGGGGCCAGTAATTGCTGGTCCTCTAATAGATCCTTCATTTCGTTTGATAAGTATAGTAATATAGATGCAAATAATTTGTAAAGCTGATGCTGGTTTAGATAATTGTTTTTTTTTATCTTAAACATAAAAAAGTAGGAAATTGAAATCACAACCAATGTGCCTATTAGATATTTTACAGTTGGGCCTTAGTGGTATTTATTTTTGTTTTTTAGTATCAAAGTTTAGTAGGCAAAAGGAAGGGAAGAAATTAAAATATTTCATTTCCTTGAGTGGCAATCGAATCCACAACTTGTAGCATTTACAGTTGCACGCTTGTGCCCCTGCGCCACGACTGGCTTTAAAAAACATAATTCAACCTTAAATAAAAAAAAACCAATTTCTAACTAAAAACGTCATCTACCCAAAACCTTTCAATAGCATTAACAATCATAACAAAATCCATGAATAATGCATTTAGAGTTCGAGCAATAAGAAAATAAGTGATATAATGAAATAAGGGCCCCGGGATTTGTACAGGATAGTGGTGATTCGTCACGGATTCGTCGTTGTCAGCGACAATGCTGGGCTTACAGTGGAGACAACTTGTGTCCCCCTTCCTCCTTATTCTTGTCCATGAAATATGGTGTAGGTTGAGCTATAGTGTAATTGAGTTTTAGTTGAAATTATTTATTGTTCATTGCTTTCAAGTATTCGCCAAATAATTCAAAGATGTCATGTCGCTATTTTTAAAAAGTTAAAATAATTCCTGATACTCCATACGTAATGCTTCGGGACGTCGGTGGAAAATAGGTAACGGTAGTGTCTTAATGGAAATAGAGTGTATTAAACCTCCTTTGTTCCCTCTGTCTATCTTGCTATATGTGGAATACAGCGGGAACCTAAATTAAGAAGGAAATCCCTAAATAGAATTTGATAATGAGAAATAAATAGAAATTGAACATGCTATCTTGTCTAAGTTATTAGACCTAACCTATATCCAATTTTTAAAATAATGGTACCTCAAAGTAGTTATTAAATAAGATGTTGCTTTTAGTATTCTATTTCACAATACCTTACTTGCAAGTAGCATGTTTGGATGCAAGAGCACTTGTAAACGATACTATGCAGGTATTAAGTAATTTTCTAGCAATTCCATGTTGTTAATTGACACGAATATTTCAAGATTCTATGATATTTACTTTGTTTACGACTAAATGTTGGCAATTTACCATAATTAAAACATTAAGTTTTTATTATAATAGATTTAATTATTGAAAGATTTACATGAAATTAAATAAATTTGTTCTAATATCCAAAGCATCATTTGATCTAGCAAGATAGTTGCAAGTTCGAATACCAAATTACATACTGAAAATGTTAATTAATTCTCTAATCAAAATCACCTCAGGTCCGCCCTTACGTATACATTTATATTGGCCAGCCTGTCAGTAGGTACGTCTCTCTTGACTGCTTTATTACACACTAAATTCTTGTTAGTTAACAATTTTATGCAGCTCCAGATTGTCACATAAATATGTCTTAGATATCATTTAGAGTATGTGACGGGATGCAAAATGTGATATCATCGAGCTATTTAGATTATGTGGTTCGATGCTGCGTAGTGTTTTATTGCATCTCTCTCATTATGATAGGCGAAGAGTGTGATGTAGATAGTGATATGTCACTTCGTTCAACTTTTTTTTGCCAGTTTAAGGCAAAAGTAACGACTGTGGTTAAGTTAGAATTTGGAGTTTTATTAAAATATATCACCAAGTCGAATTTGAATCTACAACCACACAGTTTGTTGATTTAACCAAAAATAGTATGAGCCACTATGAAGATCTTGGTAGAATCTAAGTCTAAGAATATTAGACACCTAACAAACATTAATCCATAAAATTAGATTTTTAACTATCATTTTTGGCGCCAAAACGCAAGACGCCTGGCGATCATAAACCGTCGGTTTTAAATCCTTGGACGACGGTCATTGGTTCGAAAACAACCAATCGGGATGCAGTAACAAATTTTACGATCAAACATTGGCCACGCTGTGGTTACTTGTTTACGACGCTCCTAAGGTTTACTCGCGAAAATTCTATTAATAAATTAGTCGTAAATGCCGTATAATTTATTGTCATGGCGTTCCCAGTAATTATTTCCTTTATAAGAAATTATATTGTTACGGTTTGTAAGTAAATACCACGTGTTGTTTATTGGTGGCAGAAGTTGTGCTCAGCACTTAACGGTTATTGTGCTTAATGTTAATGTTTAACTTTATTTTTGGAATGAATTGTTGACTATAGCTCCTTAACGGATCAATTGCTCAGTAATTTCTACTTTTTATGTAGAAAGAAAGATTTAGACCTATAATTCTTGGAGGAATATTTAAAATTCGGAGAGTTCACATTTATACGGTACAAATTATTTTGAAATCTTGTTCAGTGAGAAAAATACAGGTATTTTTATAACAAATCGTCAATAAATTTCCCCTATTATTCAACTTGATATAATTTTTATATCTGGATCATTATTGTACGTACTTAACCGACAATAGAGTACCTGCTGCGTCTCGTTTTACGATCACTCTACAGGGTGCCAATGTCTTCATACGATTTGGGATTGATTATACCGTTGTCAATTGCATTCATATTTCTTTATAATAAAACGATATAAAATCACAGAAATCTTTTTTAATAAATTATAAACCCTGAGAAAGTAATAAATGTGTAATCAAATGTAATAAAAATTCTTTATTTGTAGGTGATGTATAAAGTGAAATATATTGTGTAACAAAACAAAAAACTAAGTTAAAAGAGCAAACATACAGCTTAATAGGTAAACCTACTGATATTTATAACATCAAAAAAGAAGAACAAATACAAAAAAAGCCAGTATTACGGAAATTGAATCCCATAAAAGTGCAATATTTTCTCGTGGCCGAGCATTTTTCCGTAGCCAGTGACCGTGTCAAGAGGGGACGTTTAGGTTTCTTGGACCAGGGGTTGGGAACCCCGTCGCGCTATTTGCTGCAAAACCAGTGAGATTTCCGGAGGCCTACACAAATTTCCGTCTGATGTAAGAATAATAATCCGGAATGATCAAATATTTCTAACAAAAGGAAAAGTAACTCTATAATCAACTTTCTTAAGTAGATGATAATGAATATATTTCTTTTTCAAATTAAAAGCATTCGATGAGATATGTTGAAAATAAATAAAATACAACCAAAGGCTCAGTAAAATAAATTGAGAAACCTGTTACAGCACCTTAAGTTTTAGAGGAATGAGGCGCCTTGTCTATAGTTGTTGTTTTTTTTTCCTCTTTTATAAAAATAAACCTGGCTACAGTAACACCAGAAGTGGAAATGGCGTTTGAAATCTAAAATTCGAATTAAATTTAAAAGTTTAATTATAGAAGAGCGATCGGCTTCCGTAAAAGCACATCGTCGAACACATTTTCTAATTAGCGATTGGTCACGCGCTCGGAGGCCAATCGCACTCTTATACTAAATCTGAATCGGGCAATTTGAATTTGAACCGCTCCGGCTTATGATTTGCTCACAAAGCTTTTTGTGGTCATCGATAACGGGTTCATTTCAATGTGCAGCTTCTTATGACTTCTGAATTGGATGTGTCCAATTATCTTTTAATGTTATTCCCGTCTATACAAGGTTAGACTTTGCGTTTGAAACAAAAATAGTATTAGTAGTAAAAATTCGTTTGGCTACTTAAATTCGTGAGCTACATACAAAATTAGTTCATACAAACTAAAAGGAGATTGTAAACGAACCATAAATCGTTCGGGCAGTTACAGTCGCAGCGCGTGTCAAATATATATATTTTCTGTATAAGGCAAAAAGAAGCAGCTGAGAGACCATTAAGAAAGGGTGTCAAAATGATTGACGTGAGCCAACTAAGGGAATTTCAAATCAAACAGTGTCACGCTACAAGTGGTCAACTAAATAAAGAGATGTCGTCATGCCAATTAAAAAAAATTATCCCCTTTAATAAGTGTCAATTCTTAACGAATGTGTGCATACGCATGATTTTTATTTCACACGTTCCCGTGATACTGGAAGGAGAGATTTTAAACAAAATCAACTTTACCGTATTAAATTTAAAGCATATTTTTGATGTGAATCAGATTTTATGACTATTTTTATTGACGCTTAGCTCCGACACTCAGTGTAGCAATTGCAGTGAAAACGATCATACAGGACAAAACTGCTTGTGGAATTTGAATCTTTTGTTAACATTGATAGAGTCAAAAATGTAACGAATAAATTATCGATTTTGGTTTTTAGTGCCAAGACCACTATACTAATACGTAGTGAGTTGAAGATGAACGTAGTAGAAGTGGTCATCAAAATTTAATAGTCCGTTAAAATAATAATCAATGAGGCGACTACCCTGGCCGACTGTACTGGCCGAAATAATTACACTAACTACACTACTGTACATTTATTTTGCTTCATTTGTTTTAATTATACTATTGACCAAGACCTTGCTATGGACGAGGCGATTTAATTCATTAATAGAAAATATTATAAGAAAATATGTCTTAATTTCATAACAAAACTAAATTTATAAGAATTACAGTCTATTTTAATATTTAGTTTGTTTCTTTCTTTCTATTCAATGTTTGTACAAATAGTGATGATCTCAATAAGACAAACTGGTCAGAGCCGCTGTAACTGCTGATATTAGTGAGAAGCAAGCAAGGGTACATTATTAATAGCTTGTTATTTATCTGGGCCACGAATACTTCCTACTTTCGTTGACGTTTCTCCAATTACCTATATCTCGGTTTCTATTTCGAATACTTGAAATCGATTTGAATCTTTACACTCGCTAATTGGATATTAGCGGTCCGTTACAGCGATAATCTTTTATGATGAATGTGTTTGTTCACGATCGACGATTAAATCTCCAGAGGATTGCGAAGGACTCGCTTCGAATTAACGACTTTTACGAATGTTTGTAAACTTGATTAGGTAGGTTCCTTTAAGAAATCAGATTTTGTATACAGCTTGATGTATATAAAGATTGTTATCTGTTACTTTATATCATCATTTAGATATTGAAATGAAAAAAATACTCTACAGCATATTAAAACTTGAAATATATTTTTTAAAATGGACATTATTTTAGAAATACTGTCAAACAATATTGTTTATAGTATTATAAATTTTATATATTGCGAACGAAATGGTAAAAAGACAAGAACATTCATCTTGCCTGAATATTTGTTTGTTTCTCCATCTTCATCTAGTTGCTCAGTCTTTAGCTGTTTATTTGAATCTCAGAAGCTGGCAGAGTGGCGGAATGTCGTCGCACGTGCCCGATGATGATAATAATAAAATGTTGGCGCATTATTTATTTATAGTCGTCTCGCGGCTGTCGCTCGTCCGTCTGTCCCGCTTATTATATATAAAGTGCATTATACCATGTTTCTTTGTCTCATTATGACCGGGTTATAAATTTTTGTGAATACAAACAAAACATTTTTAATTTGAGAGGTTCCTGGCTCATTTTCACCTGTTCGATCCGTTTACTGCAGTAAACAATGAGATTTCTTTTATATTTTAATTTGGCATCTCAAAAGTTTTAAAGTTTAATTTTTAGAACAAATGCAATAGATTTAATTTTAAATAATAGATTTTAAGGATCTTCTGATCCTTAAAATTAAATATCTAAGAGAATAATATAATTAACAAGGAAAATTATTTCAATTCCTTTCAGTGATATTGTCTTGCACTGTAAACAAAGGCTCTGTTATTGTCTATCATTTACCTCTAAAAACTGGTCCACACTGAAGCCATTGCGTTTATCTAAAATCTAGATATCTTTAAATTGCTAAATAAACAAAAAAGATCCACTGAAACACCAATTAATGTATTTTTTCCATCAAAATATTAAAAAGCAAAGACCTAAACCGTCGGAATATTTTCAAGCTCGCTGATCTGTAGTCTCTACTAAACATCATAGCATTGTTTTGCTCGACGCAGCTATTTGCGGACGTCTCCCCCTCCCCCTCCCCACTACGGTGTCTGAACGCGAGCTATATTTTATCCCCGGTTGGGCTCGCCACGTAAACTGTCAGGATTGTAGGGCGTTCAACTCGTAGTTTTAAAGCTTATTAATTTTTTTCTTAATGTTATATTACTTTATCAGCTTGTTTTGAGAATTTTGATAAATGCTTTATTAGATGTTTGTTTTGCAACACTATTTAATAAGGATGATAAATGAAACAATAAAAACAATCATGTTTATTTATTAAAACAATAAATTTATTCAAAGTAGCGAGTCAACTCAACGTGAGGCTATTAAGATTTCGCACATACAAGCAGTAGTAGATCAAATTTTAACAATAACACTAATCTTTATACGGCGCATAAATTAAAAACGAAATTATCTCAGCGACGGTTGCGAATGCTCCGTGAAAACGACATTAACAAGCGCAATAATAATTGCTTATAAATCATAGAAATCATTGCGACGATGCATTGATAAAACGCGGTCTATATCTCAAACGTGGTTGATATATTGCGGGCGCGTCGCGGTGGACAGCGACTTGGCGCGGGTAGGATCGCGGCTAATTCTCACGTGATGGATCTATGCGGCTTCAGTTAAAAATTGTGCATGGACGAGAATTAACAGAGAGATTAGACAATTCGAGCTAAATTTATTATGGCGGAGTGTCAAAGCCTCACCTTTACTTTATTAGATGGTGTGCTGGAAGTAAGATTATGAGCAGTTCCCCCGGAGATGGGAGTGAGACGTAAAATAAAATAAATGTCACAAAACACATTAAAGCTAGCGTCGTTTTATTATTGCGCGTCGTTAGTTAGTTTCTGATCTTATTAATGTTCCTTGAAATCTAATTACGTTGAAAATCCTTTCTCCGTAGGGTTCTTTATGAGGCTCATTGCGGTCGCTTGCCCACTCGTCGAAACATAATGTCTACAATAAACTGCTTGTTTACGACAACGTGCAGTGACGTTCAGTGTACACACACCATAAATTATTTCTCAAATCACATGTGATGCGTATTACCCACTAGTCTCCTACAAAAAGCTCATGTATCTCCCGATCTTCACGCAACGACAAATGTGTAACAAATAAATTATAAAATCAACGGCCTCTGTTTTTATATCTCACGTGTGAAGCCCTATCCCGCTTGTGCTCACCGTGTCACATATGTCTCCGTCTCGTTTTCTCGTGAATTGTCACCGCGGGTTCGCAGTTTATCATCAGTGGTCCTCCGATCATGACGTCTGTATTATGTATGGTTATTTTAAAATGCGTCACGACATGGAGTTCAACGTTCTAGCTACGTCATATTCAAATTTTTATAACTTAATGAATGACAGAAGAGTTGAGGGCAGAGCAAACGTTAATATTTGAATAGGTATTCATGCAATGAAATAAAAGTGTTGGCGAGGGTATCTCCTAATTAATTAGCGTAGCTATAATTAGAGCTAGCAGAAGCGGGGAGGAGCAGCTGTGACGTGACAGATGGCTGCGCGTCGCCTGCGCACGCGTCTCCTTTGAAAATCGCCTGGAATCTGGGGGCAAGGAAACCGCTCTAATTAGACGTACTTATTTACTTCAATCTATTCATCACTGGTAATTCATCGGATTGAAAACACTTGAATAACATTGAACAGCAAACATAATAAGCGCAAGCTTATTTCATTCCAAAAATAAAGAAAAATTCAAAAATTTTGTATATCCCTATAAAACATTAACTATTCAATAAAGAATCTGATCATAAACATATAATAATTGATAAAAAGCAAAATCAATATGTTAAATCGACTATACGAATACATATCAATTTAGACAAATTTTAAAAAAAAGTGACAATTAACGTCAAACAGATTTTAGTATCTGCCAATAGTAATAAAGGCACATCGCGTTCCGTAATCTTCGATCGACTTGAAAAACTTGAAAACGCTAGATTGACTTCAAGATATGTCAATCCAATATATGATTATAGCAAAATTATTTTTGTCAATGAAAGGGAACAGGGCTGGAATATGGTAGCTTATGCCCTAAGAAATAGTGATGTGAAAGGCGCACGTTGCGTTCGAGATTGTAGAAATAAGTTGGCTTCTTAATGACATGCTTGTCTCGTCCGGACGGGCCGCGATTTAAACTCGTTTATCGGCCATTGTGTTTGTTTGTGTGCACCCAAATAAGTCGGCGAGATTAGTAAGAATTCGTGTCGTTGGAAAAACTTTTCACGCGCGTATTTTTATGAATTAATTACGGTTTGGCTTTTTCATCAGCCAAATGACCACGTAAACCTCTCTATCTTCGGAACATCAAACTTCTTCCGAATTCATTATAAAGAATTAGCGCGGTCAGACATCTTAAGAAAAAGTATAAACTTCTCATAAAAGATTGGGAATGAAATAATTAAATGTTAAATTATAATCACTGATACGTGGAAAGTAGATAGTTTTATCAATAAAGAATAGCCAATTACAACGGCCCGACAAAGTTATAATCATTACAGTTGGCGTGACAGTTCGGGATCTAGAAGGCTTGTTGGTATGCGGCGCGCGCGCATCCCGCGCGATATCTCGTACACTACATTCCCGCCACGCGCGCCTAAACTAAATACATAATGTCCTCGACAGCTTTACTTGATTCTCATGGTTTTCGCGGTATGGAAAATGCCCTGTGATATGTGTTCTCTGATAAAATGCCACGGCTATGGGAAACGAATGTAGAATAAATATATCCATGGCATATATCTAATAGATTTCATTGTAGCTGTAAAAGATTTAGATTTAGCAACTGGTTTTTTTAGATGGTCATATAAATGTTATAAGATAATTAATTCGAACGAACATTCCTCAAGCAATTAAGGTAGCATAGACAATAAAACTTTTTCTCCAATTAACACACGGCAAAAACATTCAAACTTTCAGTCAGATGGTCTGATTAATAAAAATATCTATCAACATTGGCATAGGAATGTAAGTAAATTGGCAGGTGATGGATCGCGTTCGGTTCGGCGTGCGCGGAGAATACCAATACACACATACGACGCATGTTGATCAGTCATTTGATATGCAACTTTCGCGGCTCTTGATCTTTGAGCTTTGGATTTTGACGAAATTTTGAAGTTTTTAGGTAAATTCAGTTTTTTTTTTAAATATTTTTTAAAATTTATTTTATAAATATCATGGTTTGAACATTTGTATGTTTTCTGTATCATAGAATATAATTTTTTTATCACCTTTGTTAAGTCCAAAACAATAAAATGTTTGTAAATCCTACTAAAAACAAATGCTGCAATCTTGTTTGTTAAAAATGTCTCGTTAATATTTATGTACCTAAAAAAATTTTATTTCGTCAAAAAATTACAATAAAATATATCAAATTTGAATACATATCTTACATAAAGTATACCTAATCAGCATATAACAACACAGGATCATTATCTAAAGCATTTTCGAAGCACATTATATACAGTCTAATTGGTCCAGGATTGGCGCAGGCTTGCTCATCTCCGAACCCGCGGGCGAGTAATTCCAAATGCAAATACTGCACTTACAATACATTATGTATTCAAGAGGCACCAGTGCAACTTGCTGACTACGCCTCTCGCCGGTTTTACTGGAAAATCATGTAAAAATTGATCATTTTTATTCCAAACGCACACAACATATTGGCGGTTCCCATGCCTCTAATTTTCGCGGACCTTGTAAAATATTCTATCTGGATAATGGAAAATATTTGTAATAAAATGTTGTTTTTTCTTTATTTGTTGTCTTCTGTTATATTAAATTGTTGCGTACAGATTATTTTTGTAGGTAATCTTTATAGGAAAATTGTAGTTTCCTTTTAAAATATCATTTAGACGCTTTTAACAACGTATGTTTCATTAAAAACTTTTACATTTGTAACTTTTAAATCTGCCTTGTTAGTCCTGATATATCATATGATGCGGAGATAGTGATGTGCTTCTAAAAAAAGCTTCGTTAGTGATGCCCTCACCCTCACGGACGATCCAAATATAGCCGGGACACGTGTGTTCACTTAGCACTGTAAAGTTAAACCTAAAGTTTTAAAAACATGTATAATTTTAACCGTTTTACAGTTACGTTAGCACAACGCAAAAACTTGGTATCGAATAAAAAATCGATTCGACTTATTCATTTGTTCATTGTATCGAAGGTCAATCGAGATATAAAATTAAAAAGTATAAGTGGTGTTCGAACGGGTCTCGTTTTATTAAATTTCAAATATAACTATACCGCTGGTTGGATTACAATTTTAAATTTGGTCCGTGGCGATTCCACTTTTGGTTTCGTACGGCTGACCGTGTAGCTTCGCATCTACTATTGACTGACTGGAACTTGAATATTTCTTAATGTTCAAGTTTCCTTTTTAAATATTTTACATTGTTATCGTATACATAAATAAAATAATTGTCCATAAGAATATGGGTATAAATTAAAGTCCAATAATAGCTTCCACTTTACGTATCAACATCTGGCCGCGTTATCTGAACGATATTCTTTATTGTTTATCCATGTAGGTAGCTCTAATGATGTTAATGTGAATAAAGCATTTAAACCATTATTATACTGCAATTGTATAACGCATTAACTATTTTTTTATTTATATTATACTTTGGGCAGAAATGTGGAAAAATAGTTAATATTTTCACAATTTTGTTACGATCATGTAATATGTGGGCAATATTTCGAAGAATGGGCAATGCATTGGAAAGCAGTACAGTGTAGTTTAGTTTTTCATGTATAAATAAAATTTATATTCAAATTCAAAATATTCTTTATTCAAAATAGACTTTTACAAGCACTTTCATTATATACATATAGGATTGAATAGACAAAGTATTTAGTTGGATTTCACCATTTATCAATGTTGAAAACAGGTAAAAATTGAAGGAGGTGCTAGTGTTTCGTATTTTTAGTCAACCTCACAAAATGTGAAATATAAAAGTCATATGTACGTACCGTATGTAAAGAAAATCAATTAATGATAGAGATTGTCGTGGCTCAGTGGCACAGCGTGTGACTGTAAACGCGACGGCTGTGGGTTCGATTCCTATTCGCGTAGAATTTATTATTTTAATTTCCGATGAGTTCAACTCAACGACTTACTCTGCTACATGCAACCGCATACATAGAGACAAGATTTTTTTTATATAGATAATTCTACCTCTTAATTACGTATCTACAATACTACAATAAATAGTTGTCAGAGCTTTATGCTCGCCGGTCTACAGATTAGAATCCTTTCGAAAGCTCAATTTGCTCACTCGAATAGTTTTGTTTTAAACAACCGTATCTCCTAAACTATCTCGCGAATAATTCACTATAACGCATGCGTCCAACGTTATTTCGTTTGAAACGAAAAATAACCTTATTTTTGACGGACTAAAGTTTAAAATAGCTTGGTTTAAATCGTTTGTTTTTCTCAATTATTGCTTAAGAAATGTAAACCTTATGGGATGGTATTAAAGTAGGTTTTTGTTGTACCATGTCGTATGTATGTTGTTTCAAGATGCAAGAACTCAAGAATCCAGTCTTAAAGATGACCGCGCGCCGATTTTCGAAATACGAGGAGCGAAATTCGAAAGCCACCTTTTTTGTTGGGCCGATGATAGTTTTTAATTATTGTACCGCTAATTAGTTTTTAGGGTTCCGTCGTTATTATAGTTGTAAAAATTATGAAAAAAATTTAATTAATCTTTTATGATAAATATTACTTTACCTTTGAACTATGATGGTTTTCCAAGTTCCAGTTTTAAGCAAAGCGTATAGTTTTGTTGAGGCCTGTTGTGGTATAGTTGTGGGTTCGATTTCCACTTTTTTTTTTGGAAAAGGACAAGGCAAACGAGCGTACGGGTCACCTCATTGTGAGTGATCATCGCCGTCGAGGACCCCGTTTAACACCAGAGGAGCTACAGGTGCGTTGCCAGCCTAAAGGCCAGTAGCTCCTAGGCTCGAGGGAATATTTACCTTTTAAACTTTTAACTTTTAATTCCTCACTTTGGTAACGAGGCAAAGTAGTGGGAAGTGGGAACGAAGTGTCTTAGCATTAGTTACCCAGGTTCCTTACGCTTACCCTGCTATGTGTCGGATACAGCGTAAAGAAAAAAAAATATGATTCGGCCAATAAATGATCCTGAGTAGAATTTTTTGTAGTAAAATCGTTTATGATGTCCAGGCCTTGATAGAAAGATAATTTAATTGGCTTACATCCACTACTAGCATCGTTGCGATGCTGCATACGTCTAATATAGTTAAATATAGTATTTTTTTTCTTTTCGTCCATAACTAATCAGGCAAAAAATTTAATAACGGTAAACCATATAAAATACAATAACGAAAATCAAACCAAAACCCACGACTAGATGTTTTATTCAAACAAAAATATTTATTATGCGGAACTCAAAAATAATGGGTGCGTAAATTTTATGACTTGTTCCGAAGCTGTCGGTCCGCAAAAACTTAGGAGCTTTCTCGTCGGGCGTTTGAATTTGGCGAGTTTTTATTGTAATATATTGAGATGCGCTCTACGTACTCAGGCTCTTGCAACAATTTGATCCTGCCAAGGTTAGTTTTTTTGCATATGTAATTTTTTTTCAGTTCACGTTTTCCCGAAGAATAAGGGTTATATAGAGAGAAAGTAAGAAGATACTCTACTCTTTAGTTTAATTTTTTTAAAGGCACAATCTAGAAGTTTAAAAATAAATAAATCAGCTTCATGCTGTATCCCCCACACAGCAGGGTAGGCAGAGGGAACCTAGTGTTAAGACACTCCGTTCCCCACTTTCTGCCGAATTCTGGAGGCATTGCGTGTTGAGTGGCAGAACTCAACGCCGCGCTTAACCTTGACACCAGAGCGAAAAAATGGAAATATAAATTTAAGTAAATATTTCATCTCCTCAAGTGGGGATCGAACCCACAACCAGTCGGTTTTACAGTCACACCTCGTGCCACTGCGCCACGACTGGCCTCTAGAAATTTTATATTAAAAACAAATCATCCAGAAATAATTACTAATACATGATGATTTTTTTCCTCGTGTTCTACAATTCCTTTGTTCTGGATCTTCGTCGTTCGGATTTAATGCCACAAATTTATCATCTGTTACGTAATATCGGGCTAATGAACGTATCGGTTGCGGAGTCGCGTTACCTCTTGTTAGAGTGACGTCCGCTTATTGTCTCGGGTACTTGGCTGCATTGGGGATTGTATTTTAATACAATATCTTTACTTGGATATTAAAAAAGGAACTTTACCGGAAGGTACCTAGTGTTGAGACACTCCGTTCTTCATTTTTAAGATATTATGTGTTAACTACATAATGTCTTAAAAATCAGCGACAGAGGTCAATCAGATGTTATTTTTATAAGATTTTTTTACCTTTATGGTGAAATACAAGGCTGTGCCATGTCTTGCCAGATTTATAGTCACATCTAAAAACACATTCCCAGATAAACCCTAATAATAATTAATATCCAATAAAAATACAATTAATTAAAACATACTTACACACTATCACATACATATACATATGATCTAACATAGATTAGATTACTACACCTAATCACTATTAATATCGATTATAATATCGATTAAATGACTACTAATTATCACAATCGAGTCAGTCTATGAATGAGGCTGGCTGATTGGTGGCGTTCGTCAATTTGTCAGGTACCACCACCCCGTCAGTCTCGTCGACAGCCAGGAATGGCTCGATGACGCCCGAGATGGATGCCGCTCCACTATTAGGAGAGTTGCCAAGGATAGGTGAACGTACGAAACGACAATTGTGATGCGGGCCTCAGTTACAATTGGATAAGTAAGACCCTATGCAGGTCTAACTAGATGGTTAAACTATTTGATTGATTGGTTTAGTTTGTTGTTAATTAAATTGGTACAAGATCAACTTGCCCGCAGCTTTTGTTGTGCGTTTGGTTGTTATATATGTATTTTTGTGTGAGTTTATATGGTTAGAATTATCTTAAAGACTTTTACTTTATTAACTTCATACTTTCTTTTAATATTATAGAAGGTTTCTTTAAGACATTTCTAATATGAACACTTCTCAATTCGCTAATTTTTCTCTTTAAAATCTTTACAATCATAACTTTACAATAAAAATACTTACTTAAATTCCTGTAATTATTCGTTAAACTAAATCAACCGAATTAATTTAGCAAATGTAAAAATGTAATAAATTTACAACAAACAGAAAAAAAACACAAGAATTTCACAAACAACATCGTTGCAACTTGTACGCAAAAATAAATACAAAATGAAATACCAAGCGGTTTATTGTCGAGCTATTACAAGAAAGCATTCTACCTTTGATTACAAAACATATCTCCTGGCAGCGTGTTCCGATGACATCGTCGTCAATTATTTGGCAAGCGACCGCCACATTCTGGGTCACAATGACCAAGATCAGCACCAGAAAACCAAATCTCAACCATGCGAACATAAAATACAGTTAAATTTTGTAAATTCTGGCAAATAGTAAACAAAAATCTGTTTCAGTTTGATTATTTTGTGTTCAAAACGAGATTTATATATGATTTTGAACGCTTTAACTGTTGAGATGTAAATTGAATAAATCTCTTTATTTTTATTTGGAGTAAGATCATGTATATTTTTGTACGATGTGATGTATCACATAAGGAAATTATTGCTTTTAAATATAATAATATTACAATTAGTTTTAAGCTCTATATATTCCTAAATACCTATTGAAATATTTCATATTTGAATTTCTTCGTTCTGGTGTCGAGGCTAAGCGCGGCGTTGAGTTCCACTACTCAACTAAGTTGTCAGTTGCAATTTTTTCAGAATTCGGCGGAAAAAGGGGAACCGAGTGTCTTAACACTAGGTTCCTTCTGCCTACTCTGCTTTGTGATGGATACAACGTGACTCTAAAAATATATATATATATATTCCTATATACTCGAGTATATACTTATGTCAGCCACTGTGCGAATTTAGAAATGAAAACAAAATAAAAAGTATTTAATTGTCAGCACAAAATATCAAGCAAAACATATGAGGCTGTCACTGCGCCTTGATAGTTTCCTATCCTATGTTTAGCAATATCAACATTAAAAACAACTTTTAAATATAGATAAAATCATAGTAATGTTACATCCGACACTCCTTCGGCCATTTCTATAAATACAGCACTTAGTATTACAGAATGGAGGGAAAACACTTATTTTCAAGGAGTGCCGAGAATAGATCCCTCAGTGACCCCGTCGGCACGCAACCCGAGTGACTTTTTACATAATCCTCCAGAGGGATATTTATTTGGAGTTGTTTATAAAAAAATATTACTTTTGAGATTTGAACGGAAATGAAAAACATTAATATAGAATTCTATTATATTTGCTGAAAGTCATAACATGCATAGATAAATAGGTAATATTTGTGGATTTTCTAATGAAATTGACACATTCTCTCTCTCTCTCTCTCTCTCTTTCGGCTGTTGTTTAGAGTGATTTGTACTTTGTTGATTTTTAAATTCAGCGTTACGCTCTTTACCTCATAGCAGGGCAGAGGGAATCTAGTATAAGATACTCCGTTACTCACTTTCCACTAAATTGTCGAGACATTGCACGATGAATGGCGGAAATTAACGCCACGCTCTGCCTACCAGGGCGTGAAATTAAGATAATTTATAACTTTTCACCCGAGTGGGGATTGAACCTACAACCACGACACATACAGACTCTGTCCCATTACGCTACAATATGTTCTTAATATATTAATGTAATTATCAGTTTAGGCTGGGTACAAAAATGTTGTTAGAATCGTAACAAAGTATCTTAGAAAATAAGCATTCCCACATATTTTGGACCTAACCACTATCAAAATCAAAATAACCAAAACTAAAACTAAAAATAGACCAGAACATCCCAAAAATCCCAAATCCCACAACACCATTAATAATATTTCGCAATCCACTAACACTAACAGGCAGAACAAATCAACGAATGGTTAATTTAAAAATGCCTCGCTTCATAATCGATGCGCAGGCGCAGCTCATTACGGCCGCTGTAACGACCCTCGGTAAATCAAGCGAACACCGGCCGGCGTCGTACTGATGAGATCAGGAATATCGATTCCGCTTCTCCATTTCGGTATATCGGTTTACTTTTGATATTTGATTACATATTAGTCTTTGGTTTGGTTTGGTTTGGTCGTTAGTTGGTGCTTTCTTTTAAAGTCATGGTGTTACAGTTATGTACAGTAAGATCTAGTTTAGTATGAGTGTAATGCGGTTAAATATGTTTATATTTTTTTTTAGTCTTCACACTCTATTCCGTATTTAGCAGGTCTTCCGTATTTGTCTTGAGATACTCCTCTCCCATTCTCTGTCTAATTTCCAGAGGGAACCTTGTGTTTAAATCACTCTGTATTCCCCTTTCCGTCAAAAATTAATCTACCAAATTTACTCAACATCATGTCTCGAATTTGGGTATAAAATGAGCAACGGAGTGTTTTAATACTAAATTCTCAAGGCCTATCTTATTATATGCAGAGTTTCCTATTCGTACTAAATATATAACAAGTAACGATTGTTTTATTGAAAACTAAAATAACACATTAAACCTTGACCGTTTAAATATAATTTAAGTAAAACCATATTTTTTAGAAGATTCTCTAGTTCCAACCACAATTAACATAGTTCGATAAATCTTTTCCAATCAAAATATTTACACATTTAAAAATATAATGCGTTGGTTCCTCTTAAAATTTATCTTATGGCCGTAAATTAGATATTTTTTTTAAATTACCTAAAACTGTTTAACCCACGTTACTCATAATGAATAAACAAAAAATACCAATAATGTATACGTTGATTTCATATTAAAAAGAAATAGGTATATATTTATTTACAGTATATTTTAGCGGAGAGATATTAGAAAATGCTTTTAAAGAAATAATTGGAACGACTTCAAGTTTCCTCGCCTGTGTTTGACGTACACAAAATATATTACAACACTTATAGGCGATCGCCTTAGGGTTACCGTCCGCTCCATGCCAAACTCGAGAAAGTTATCCCAATGCATTTGGTTGATTAGAAGGTTGTTTTTTATCTGTTTTTATTTAGCTTTTTATAATTAGCATATAGCAGAATACGAAGAGAAAATCTAGTGTTAAGACACTCCGCTCCAATTTTTAAGACCAGAGATTTGTGGTCAGAGCTAGGAAAGGAAAATAAATCATTCATCTGACTTAGAATCGAATCCATCGAAACCGTCGCGTTTATGCGTACCTGTGCCAGGATGGCCTTAATTTATTAAGTGTGCGCTTCATTTGCTGTCTTTAAAATTTTGAGTAATGTCCAATTTTGAATACAGATAATTATTTATATTCTTTTTACCGAAAATCTTAAAAAAATCTGAAATTTACGATATATTTATCTAAGAAAGTAGAAGTAACGCTATAGCAACATAACTTTGAGGTAATATGAAGAATATTACAACGTGTACTCTAATATCACGAGTCGATTAAACGCCGCGGTTCTCATAACGTAAATTCATTAAGGAAGCACCATTAATTACGTTTCCCATCCAATGCAATGCCATTACTCTCGTTCCCAACCAAAACAAACAAATCCTGCAATTATTGTAACAGCACAATGTTAGACATTACGACGGCCGGTCCAAAAATAGACCTTATCTTTAACATTATAGAGATTTTTGTATAAGAATCAATTATCATTTCTTCGTCTGATCTCGACATATTTGCGTCTTCAGCGATTTTTTGCTCTACAATCGTAAGCTTTATATCTGAAGATGTAAGATATACACGGAAACTTGGTATCAGAAGTACATGGATCCCCAAATTCTCGAAATTCTCAAGATATTGAAAGATTAGCAGGGTGCAGGATGTCCCCATAAATAATACATCGGAGGGGAACGTGATGGATTGTCTGTCTGTCTATCCGCATTCTATTAGTCAGGAATTCTTAAAGGGTGGATCTGAGGGTGCTTACTATTATTAGAAACAACCAATGTTAGCTTTGGAAACGATATACTCTACGTTCATTAGCGATTCGAGCATTTTGCTTGAATTATTTGATGAATTATTTATTAAATGATTATATAGATCACAAGAATATGCAATAGAATATTTGCTGTACAATAGGTATCTTATAGCAAAAAAGTAAAAATGATAAGAACATATATTTTTTAAAGTAAACTGTTTATTAATACATTTATATAAAAATCTCCGATTTCTTCCGACCTTGGTAACAAGACAAAGCGCAGCGTTGAATTATGCCACTCAACACGAAATATTTAAAAAATAAGCGAAAAGTGGCTTCGAAGTAGCTTCTGTAATTTGTAACATGCCTCCTTAAAATGCCTAATAAATAGACAATTTTCATCAATTTCCAAAGTTTTAATGCTAATAATTTTTATATCGACATCAAGATTTTGTTCTGATAATGTATATTGTTGTAATTATGACATACAATTATCATCCTTATGTATTAAGATTTAAAATTTAATTTCACATAAAATAATTTCTAATAAAAATTCATAGTTTTCATCACTAACGCGATGCAGTCCTAATGATTGTATCACACGCAATAAAAATCGTGATAGATATTGTAAAAAGGAAAGTTTAATTATCAAATGGTGAATATTTTCGTAAACGAAATGTGTTAGCGATAACATCTTTTAGGCCATCACGTCTTAGTGAGACAGTGGCTGATTGTAAATGCGATAGTGATAGATTCGATTCTCACTCGGAGAATAATAAAATTTACATTAATTCCATTTTTTCGCTCCGCCATACTAAGTATAAAGTCTAAGCCTCGATAGTAAGGCGAAATGTGAGGAACTAAATTTCTAACATTAGGTTCCATCAGCCTACTCGGCTATAAATTGGTATATGAATAAATCAAAATCAAATCAAACTTTCTAACCACGACATAGTGAAATGGTTGTTAATTTGTAAATCTTTATCACTATATCGGTTATTTAGTTCAGTTATCAAACCTCTTACGGTTCCCATCAGCAAGTGTTGAATTTTATTGCTGCCAATATTTGACTTTTACGATTCAATGATTTATGACCGATGATTTCTAGATAGTGCCAGTTTTAGCAACAACTGTAACATACATATCAATTTATATTTAATAATTCCAAGCTTTCTTCATATTCATATTATGTATTGGTCCATTGGCATCTATAAATATACCTGCGGGACCTAATAAATCCTTAGAAAACAGTTGAAATGTATTAACATAAGGTAGCGAACAACAGCTGTTAGTCAGTGTTAAATATAATTCTTTAAAATATTGTTTTTATTATTTGGAAACATTTCACTTGTGGTGCACTGGTGTCGTCGATGAGGCCTATAGTTTGCATCTCCAATTGGAGGAATGAATTATTTTAGGTTATCAGATCTGATATAAAAACCAGGGTTGAGTTCCAGTGCTCAAACATAATGTGCCCGAAATCGGATGGGATGTGGAGAAAAGAGTGCCTAGACACTATGTTTCCTACTCTGCTTACTCTGCTTTGTCATCATATCAGCTTATACAGTTGCTTATGTCTTAACAAGAACATGTTAAAATAATTTTCTTATAGAAAAAGATAAAAAAGTGCCACAACAAAAGTTTTAAACGACATCAAAAGTATTTTCTGTCTTTTTTATAATATTATATTGATACCATTTTTATATAAAGTCAAATAGTTGGCAACTTTGATTGGGATCCGGCGGCCGTCCGACGCTGTCACACACGTCCCTCGTGCCTTATTATTTTTATGGAATTCGGACAAAGTATAAACTTTACTTTTGAAGTTTTATTATCGCCTTCCTTTTTGTTTATTTTTTTGATAGATCTCTGTAAGTGTTAATGTTTTATGATCTCTCAATAATACATATTTTGTATCACATAAAGAGACCAATGTGGAATGTGGTGTGTGGTTTGAAATAATTATTATATTGCACATGAATGGGTTCCCCCATTCGAGATATATTTAAAAATCTCTTTTGCTGATCGACTCCCCACCTGGTGACATTATAAAAAGTATCCCATTCGAACAAGATTGCTGATATGAATCATATGACGATGGCTGGTAATTAAGGAGTAGTCGCCAAAAATATTTAATACGTATAAAGTGCCTCAAAATTATGCAAAATTCTCTTATTTTTTAAAAGACTGTATATAGAAAAAAAAGAGAAATAATACGAACTAAAGCAGAAATATATAAAGAATTGACAAATGGATTTGAATATTATATAAAATAATATAGTTACACATAGACATCAGTGTATATGGACTTAGATATTTCAATTTCAATAAATTCGATCACAACAAAGAGAATAACAAAATTATGAGCAAAGTTCTCACAAAACTGATATTTTTCTATTGAAATCAGCAAAAAATTGAAAAACTTATCACTCAGTTTATGAGATAAGTTAAAAGTGCAGATACACACTGAGGGTGATAACGAAAGTAATGTAAATGTATGAAACCCATACGAACACTCGTAGACTCGCCTTTTTATGAACAAATGAGTCTAAACGATCGGTATGTTTCCATCGATATTGTTACCATATAAGGAATTTTCTGTGGGTTTATTTACAGAAGATTTTTATGATTTCTTTTAAAATGATTTCTCCTAAACATATTAGTGAGGCCAGTTATTGAACAGGGGTGCAGGCGTGTGACTGTAAACCAGACAAATTGCGGATTCGATATCCATTCAAGAAATGAAATATTTAATAAAATTTTTTCTTCACTCTTGCGGCGATGTAAAGCGCGGTGTTGAGTTCCACCGTTCAACACGCAATGCCTAAAGAATTCAGCAGTAAAAGAGGAACGAAGGCATCTTAACGGGAATGAAGTGTGTTAACACTAGGAGTGTACTCCATATGGAAAAACAAGCAAAATTATAACTTAGGTTTCCAAGATCCCTCTGCTTTACTCTTATAACAGAGTTTTCAGAGAGATCTAGTCCCCCCTTTCCGACATACAGCGCTCGAGTTGCGGTACTTAACGCCACGCAGTGTTTTGTATTTTATTTCCGCCGACTCTCATCCCTTGGACCACACAAAGCTGTCCCGGACGAATATGAACTTTTTTATTATTGAAAGTATTTATATTATTTCAGTTTGTCTCCTTTCACTTTTTGCAAAGTTCGAGCGGTTTAATACACTTAGGGAGCGACGTGACGCAAACTTTGCCGGTTTTGTTTCAATCATATTTTTACAAAGTTCCCTTTTTATATTGAAAGTTTTCTTTTGTTTTTAATATTTCCATTTTTTTTTCTTTTGCGGCATGATTTTGTTGACTGTTTTTTGAAATACGAAATTATGAATAGTTTTTTTTTAAACATAAACAAGTTGTATATAAAATATTGTATAATTACAGAACAGTAAACGCGACGGTTATGGGTTCGATACCTCTTGAAGGAATGATTATTTATAATTTATTTTTATTTTCACTCCCTGAGATGAGCTTGAGGCCGGTCGTGGCGCAGTGGCTTAATATGTGATTGTAAAATCGACTGGTTGTGGCGAGTGGGGATCGAACCGATCCCCACTCGACACAACCAGTCGATTTTACAAGAAAGTGAAATATTTATTTACATTTATATTTTCATTTCTTCGCTCTGGTGTCGAGGCAAAGGGCGGCGTTGAGTTGCGCGTGAGCGCCACTCAGCACGCAATGCCTCCAGAATTCGGCGGAAAGTGGGGAACGGAGTGTCTTAACACGAGGTTCCCTCTGCCTACCCTGCTGTGTGCGGGATACAGCGTGAAGCTGGTTTTATTTATTTATGAACTATATTTCGGAATGTAGGGACTAAGTACCGCCGTCTATAAAAAATGAATTTATAAAAAAATAGATATAGATATAGATAATCACTAAAACCCATGAATATATTTCATTCCAAACAATGCACTTCAAACGCAGACGAATAGACCGAATAATATTCATGATACATTTAACCATTTGAGGTTTACCGACACGTTTAATTTACACATACATGCAGCGTTGAGTTACAGTTATAATGTACATATGTACACACACACATGTATATACATACATACATATATGGTTAGAATATACTTATATATTACATATTATAGAAGGTAAGGCCTTGTGATATGTGTGAGGCGCAGGTGAGTGCGAGTTCGTTTCCCATTCAGGGGAATGATTATATTAAATTGATTTTTACTTTACGCTGTATACGCTAATAGCAGGGTATGTAGAGGGAATATGGGAATCTAATGTTCACACACGTCCGTTCTCCATTTTCTGCCGAATTGTTGAGAAAATGCGTGTTGTGTGGTGGAATTTTCCGCGCTTGGCCTCGTCTCCAGAAAGAGAAAATAAAAAAAAAATAACAATATTTCATTTCTCCTAGTTGGAAAGGAAACTATCATTCATCCTGACTCACTCCAAAATTTCTAATAACCACCAAATTTAAATAGCAAACCAATAAAAACCACAACCTTTCATAATCAAATCTATAAATATTATAATCAAAACTAACCACACACAGTAATCTCTATTAAAATTTGAACATTCAAAAGCGGAAGTATGGGCCCAATCAAAATCCTATTTACATTTCATACAATTCAGTCAATGGTCGCCTGTTCAATGGACTTTTTCAGTAAAGCTCCCATTGTGGGCGGCTTAAAGGGTAGCGACAATAGTCTAGAATTAAATTAACCGGAGTTTAAAGCTTATTTGTAAGTGCAGTTAAGCTGAGTAACACGTGTCGTCGTCTCTCAGGGCCTCTAGGAATTCACAATTGATATTATTTTTGAGCCCTCTCTGTGAATACTTTGTGAAAGGCAATGATGAATATTTACTGTTGAAATAGCTGTTAGTAGAAGGCCGTCGTGGTGCAGGGGCAAAAATATGTGATTGTAACGCAACGAATGCGGGTTCAATCCCCTCTCGAGGAAATGAAATATTTATTTAAATTATCATTTTTATTTCTTCGCTCTGGGGTCGGGGCCAAGTGCGGCGTTGAGTTACGCCATTCAACACGTAATGCCTCTAGAATTCGGCGGAAAATAGGGAAATGAGTGTCCTACCACTCTCCTACCCTGCAGTGTGAAGCTGATTTGATTTGAAAATAATTATAAATTTAAAGTTTTCTGTAAATTAATTGAGAGAATTTTTGAAATGTTTCATATTTGCTTTCAAATTAAAAACAAGTGGGAGTAAACGAGGAGAAATTCGAACTTCTTCATCGCGTATAATCAGACACGCCCCTGCCCCACTGCCACGAACGATAACATCAGTTGTTCATATGATAATATATACATACAACCTATATATTTACATTACAACTCCCAGCTAGTATAATTGGAAATCCAAATTAAAAGCCAAAATAACATACGTCTAAACCTTCTTTATTGCTGCTTAGCCGCAGGCAATACACCAGAAACCAAACAACAATTATCACACAAAAACAAATAGGAAAAATCATTGGGGGAGCGAGGGGATGATTACAAAGGAAAACACGGCACGGTATGGAGTGCAGTCATTATGTGCCGATTGTTCAGTAGTTTGGGGGTAGCGGGTTCAACAATGACTGAGACGCCTGTCGCCTGTCAAACGAGGGTTGAGAGCAAATACGAGGTTTGTGTTGTTCCCGCAGCCACGATCACGCTTGATTGGTCGGTGTACCCATCGATTGTGATGGAAAGAAACACAAATAAATGCGATCGAGGCGGCTATTTAAAAGGAATCGCTTCAAGTTTTAAATCAGATCAAATTGTAAAAACATTCCCGAAATAAGACAACAGAATTAGACAATAAAGAGAGCAATTAGAAAATAATTACGAAAGCAGCAGTGAGCTAAATCAATTAATTAGGGCCCCCCGGAACCTCGATAATGATAAAAGCCCGGTCAAATCCGAATCTAGACCCGATCCAATTTGAATAACATCAGTAAAAATCGTATTAGACATTCAATTAGCCGCCGGAAGGAAGCTCGTTAGGTATCCTGTTTGACACTTTGACGTTAATACCAGCGTGTGGTGCATATGAATTGGGTTTAGGTATTGATATTCTAGTGATAGCTGAAGTGCATGTACGAGTAGATAACAATGGGAGAGATGTCTGTCTGGTTGCAATTATTTATATAATTATTCTTTTTTTTTACTATATATTTGAAATTCGCGATGAAATATTAATGTAGACCAGGGGTTCCCAATCTTTTCTTGTTTAGGGACCACTTTTATAAAGTTCTTGTTAGCGAGGACCAAGGTATAATAAAAATAAATTAATAATTAAACAAACATTTTAATTTCAAAGTCAAAAGTTTAAAAAAAAATCTGATATTTCGTATGATGGAGTGTGTGATTTTTTAAGTAAATATTAAAAATCAATGTATTTCAAAGTATATTATATTTGTCAAAATATTTTATATTTTACCACAATTTTACATCATTTGCGGACCATATTTTAGGTGCTGCGGACCACTACTGGTCCACGGACCACTGGTTGGGAACCGGTGATGTAGACAGTCGTGGTGTGGTTAGATAACTACTGATTGTAAATGTGATGGCTGTGAGTTCGATCACCACTTAGGGGATTAATTATATTTAAATTATTTTAATTTCTACGCTCTGGTAGACAAACTCGTCCTTAATATCGGAGTGTTATAGAGTATCTTAACATTAGGTTCCTTCGCCTATTCTACTGTGCGTGATAAGACGTGAAGCTGAAATGATTAAAAAAATATTTACCAACAAGCCTTTACTAAATTGATTTTAATGAAACAGTATATAATATTTAAAATAAATAGCTAACCCAAAATTCTTCAAACGCACAGCTACCTGTCACACAATCAAAACAAACCCAAAACTGGACCGAACCAAAAATTTGTAATTTACCAAACGAAAAATCAAACAATTTATAATTCCATACGTTTCAAAAGATAAACCTTCATCTAAGCTGGTGACCATATACGGTAGCTGAATTATTTATACTCCACCGTTCCGTTACAACGAATATCTAATGATCTATGTCCAAGCATATTTGCTATTAGTTAATATTTATAACCCGGGTCCGTCTGCCCATCGTCTCGGCTCCACGTGAATATCATATTGATGTAGGTTACAAGTGCATCCTGGAAAGTAGGGACGATGCATATTTAAATAGTTTTGTTTTGTTAATAAGATTCTATAGAAGTCCGTGGTTTTGTTTTTTAATGTACTGTTAATGTGATTTAAGTGATTTTAATTTCTCACATAAATAAAAATATGTGTAAGTGTTAGGAAATGACGTTTGAGCCCTTTTAAGTGATGTTTCCAAGAGTCCTAGTCGACTGTTGACTGAAATAATATTAGAAATTTGAATAGCTTGAAGTCGTTGTGACGCTGGGGCACAAGAGTATGACTGTAACTCGGCGGTTGCGGATTCGATCTGAACTCGAGGGAATGAATTATTAGTAATATTTTCATTTCTTCGCTCTGGCACCAAGGCAAAAAGCCTGACGTTTTGTTATGCCACTCAACACGCAATGCTTCGAAAATTTTGGCAAAAAGCGGAGAGTGGAGTATCTGACACTAGCTACTTTCTGCCTACCCTGCTGCATGCGGAATATAGCGTGAAACTATTAATTATAAATAATCAGAATAACATGATAGCTAATTCAATATGAATCAAAATAGATTTATTATAAATTTACTTATTTGAATAGAGTGTTTAGTAAAGAAAAAAAATGGTACACCAACATATCAGCAAGAGGTGATAAATAATAAAAAACGTCACAGCGGGACGCAGTCAGTCACGTTACATGCGCATGCGCATTTCGATAGCTGCACTTTTTACGTTCAACCCTTACATAGTCACTTGTTATTTTGAGAAATATACGCTATTTTATTTTAACCGACTTTAAATTAGAGGAGTTAAGAAAATATATTCAGCTACTATACATGTATATGTATTTTATTGGTATTAATTTTTTTTGGGTTCTACATTCAAATGTTATATAGAGTTATCGAATCAGTAGAAAAAAAAAACTGTTTTGGGTTTGTATATTGGGAACCTTGTCTTAGGACACTTCGATCTACATTCCACCCAAAGTTTGAGAAATTGCAAATAGAGTGGTAGAACTCAACGCCTTGCTTTACCTCGTTATTAGAAATGAAAAGATAAATATTGAATTTCCTCGAGTAGAAATCGAAGCCTCAACCGTCGCGTTTACTGTCGCACGCATGTTCCCCTGGCCTTTAACATTATTATTGCCCTCAAAAAAAATATTTTTTATTAGATTATAATAATCTAAAAATAAATATTAAAAACAAACACACATTTTCCGCTAAGCATAACACAAAATAAGTACCCTACATAAAGAAAAACAATCTAAAAGCCAAACAATGAGTTTACAACAATACTGCACGCAATATGCTGTCTTTCGCACGTCCCCTCAGGTTCCGCGGGTTTGGGAGGGAGTCGAGTGGAGTGTGCCGGATCGGGTTACAATGGTAACCCAATATAACCCATTGCAACACAATTACCACTGATTAGCCATTGAATTTACTGTTATACTTGTGTGGATCTTAATTGGAATTGATAAATAATATTTTGATATGTGGTATGAGAAAAGTTTTCAATAAGAATGTGAACTATACCTATATTATTATGCAAGACAAAAAAAGATAAAAATATGAGCGTTTCTCACAGATAAAACTGGCTATGAACGTGATTGTGGGTTCGTTTCTCAGTCTGTGAAATGAATTGAATATTTTATTTCTCATATTGGTTAGAATGTCCTACCATAGCGTTGAATTCCGCCACTCAAGACGGAATATCTCGAAAATTATGCAGAAAATGGAGAATGGAGTGTCTTAACACTATTTTCCATATCTGTCTACTTTACTATATGCGAAATCTATATCTATTTAGAATAAAAATACAGAAATCATTACATTCTTTATATTTATTACAGAGAATATGCATATTTATGGTAATTGTACACAAATAATATATTCACAATTACTCGCGTGAATAAATATCGCGATTCGAAACGAGCGAAGACAAAAACTTATCTTATTAAACACCATAGACACCCACACAGATTTCCCACATACCACAGATTAAAAATCCTTCCAATAGACTGTACAGATTATCCTTAATGATAGCCGCCGGTAATAAATATGGCGGCTAAGATGGCGGCCAAGATGGCGGTGATAGTGGATAAAGGACACTTTGATTGAACGCACCGGACAGGCTAGATAAACGATATTTGCATATTAAATAACAATATTAATTTTCTCTTAGTTTTAGATAATTTTAGACTAGCTTTTACACGTTAAGTTGTTTAGTGGATTAGAAAATTGTGAGCAGATTTAATTTCTTCTTGAGGTAAAGTTGCTTAGGTTGATTTAAATTTTTTATTCTTATAAGATTAAAAGTTACAAGGAATAAAAACAAGGTTTAAAGTAAACTTTTATAGTAATCAAACCAAAAATACTTTAAAAAATTTATTACTCTAATCGTTCTTCGATCTCAAAATAAGAAAAGAAAACGAAAAAAAATGCGATATCTCTGTGAAATAGGCCAGGAAATCATCACAAGCACTTGTATTGCGAAATTGATAACTTATCAGCATTAACGAAATATGGTTCCTATTATCTGTGTTGGTCTGTCTGTCACGTGTTCCTGAGTTATGGTGTCCTTTCCCATGCGGTCGTCGACCCGGCGCCTGCGCATATTAGAACTTAGAAGTTACATCACGAAGTCTATAAAACTTTGACTATGAACGGATTAAGGAATCATAAAGTTTGACCTTCAATACTTATATAATATCGGTTGTAGGTTCGTCTGTCATGCAAAGTGAATTACACGCTACCTCATGAATGGACCTGCCGCTGGCGATGGCGTTCAAAATTGTTGCTACGTGACTCTTTTTACGGTTGACAAATTAAAAAGAATGACAAAAAAATTAAGTATTTAACTATTATATTTATTTTCTTTTTCTTTTATAACTTAATTAGTGGTTTGTTTGTCTGTAGTTTTATATTTTGAATAGAAATGACAGTGAATATAGATATTTTTATTAATGGGTGGGGAACGAAAGTCTTAATGGGGACGGAGTGTCTTAGCACTAGCTTCACAGGTTCCCTCTGCCTACTCTGGTATATACAGGGATATATAGCGTGGAATTTGAAAAAATAGTGATATTAAAAGTTGTGACAGAACTCAACGCTACGCTTATTCTCACAAAAAGTTCAAAACATTTATTTAAGGTGTTATTAAAGTCATTACCACAACAGACAGTCATATAATTTATTTTTTGTATATACTAGATTTATTATTTTTTTTTAAATAGAAAATAATAAAAAAAAAAACAACATAAAACCTGCTCACTCCTTATGTCATGTACAACTGGCCATAAACAAAAAAAGAAATATGTTAATTTGTGTATAATATAATATAATCACTAATTGTTCAGTCCGGAAGCGAGTCGTAACTTTACTTACTATAAGTAAGTATTCTGGACACGATCGTCGCATTAAAAATATGGCGCCTAATGACAGGTTTTCGCGACAATATTTAATATATATTTATATATATATATATATATATATGAGGCCAGTCATGGCGCAGCGGTACGAGGTGTGACTGTAAAATCGACTGGTTGTGGGCTCGATCCCCACTCGAGGAGATGAAATATTTTCTTAAATTTATATTCCCATTTCATCGCTCTGGTGTCGAGGTTAAGCGCGGCGTTGAGTTCTGCCACTCAACACGCAATGCCTCCAGAATTCGGCAGAAAGTGGGGAACGGAGTGTTAAGACACTCCGTTCCCCCCACCCTGCTGTGTGGAGAGGCAAAGGGAACCTAGTGTTAAGACACTAGGTTCCCTTTGCCTCTCCACACAGCAGGGTGTGTGGGATACAGCGTGAAGCTGATTTTGATTTATATATATATAATTTATACGAATAATATCGATATCGATTAATTATTATTTATCGATATTCAATTTATCATTCTTATATAATTGTTACTATTTATGGTGTACGTTGATATGTATTGCAATTAATTTACTATAATTTTATTAATAGTTGTCGTTCATAATTTTGTTTGTATGGACTTAAAGACTGGCCAGTCAGTTGTCAGGTGCACAACTGTAAACGTGACAGATTGTGGGTTCGATTTCTCCTCGAGGAAATTAAATATTTAATGTTGTCATTTCTTCGTTTTTTATTTATTTACGTTTATATTTCCATTTCTTCGCTCTGGTGTTGAGGCATAGCGCGGCGTTAAGTTCCGCCACTCAACACGCACTGCCTCCAGAATTCGGCAGAAAATGGGGAACGGAGAGTCTTAACACTAGGTTCTTTCTGCCTATCCTGCTGTGTGCGAGATACAGCGTGAAGCTTTAAAAAAAAACTATTTGACACTACACGTGATTATAATGAATTTGATTCTCACTCGAGGGAATGAGATAATCCAGTCCATCCTTTCCTTAACTCCTCAGTGGTCCATATCATCATAAAAAAAAACAACATCTGACCAGCTTCTCTGCCTTTTTCTCAATAACAGCCAAAAAGTTCTTTTTTTTGGACTCAAGCAACCGCTAAAACAAATTTCCATTACATTCTTATTACAAATCTTGAAAAACAAAACAAAATAAGGCCCAACAGGCACAACGGTCACGTAATACTATAGAAGAATTAATAAAAGAACAATAAAAGGGTTCTGTAGAATATTTAATTTATTTAGATTTAGAACGGCGCGTGCGCACGATCAAGTTACAAGCTGCCAGGTGGGATAGAGTGGTTTCGAAATACGCATTCGCTTGCAATACCTTCCTATTAATATAGATTTTGAATATACTTCTTTATGTATTGTTTTTTATTTTACTTTATTATATTATATTTGTATAATAATACTTTTTATGCTATTCTTTATTCTTTTTTACAATATATACTTATGATCCGTACCATACATACATATATATACATTTCTTTTCATTATTTTTATCTTTATATATTATTTGAGGCCAGTCGTGGTGCAGGGGCACAAAGTGTGACTGTAAGACCGACTGGTTGTGGGTTCAATCGATGAAATATATACTTAAATTTATATTTCCATTTCTTCGCTCTGGTGTCGAGGCAAAGCGCGGCTTTGAGTTCTGCCACTCGACATGCAATGCCTCCAGAAATCGTCGTGAAGTGTTCGTTTAAATCGTATAGTTCTATTTAATGATCTTATATAAAAAAATATCATACATTATTTCCAAATTTAATACGGAACTCAACACCGCGTTTTATCTTTTGCCAAATTAAATAAATAAAAATAATTAAAAGATCGCGTTTACAACCAGATTCTGTACCGCCACTCCGGCCTCGTATTATAAAAATTACTACAACTAATGGCGTCAATGTTCTATTTTCTATAGATATAAAAAAACCCATTCTCCCAGAGTGGAATAAACAAACTGAAACAAAAGCTGTATTAAGACGTATGACCTTTCAAGATGACACAATAGTAAACTCTCATTTGGTACGATTAATGGTAATGGAAAAGTCGGGTTCCCTCCCCTCGCCGGTCGGACGTCTTGGACGGAGCTTATCGGGGCATCTTTATTATAATTTATGCTGTTATTTACTTCTTTTTTGGGTATTTTTAGTTAATATTTGTTGGGGGAGGTAGTTGGTTCTATGTATTTCTTTAGGATTTCTTTTTTGGTTTCACGTTACATCTCAAATATAGCTAGGTAGGCCGAGCAGAGAAGTAGCAGGGTAAAAAGGTGAAAATGTGAAAATAATTCGGTTCTCTCAGTTTTCAAGATATTGAGTGTTGAATGGCAGAACTCAATACCGCGTTTTTTTGTCATATAAGAATGATGAAATGAAAATAATTTATTTCCGGGAATCGAAGCCACAACCATCGCATTTACACTCACCAATTGCGCCACAAAGTCTTCAATTATGCATTTATTCTAAATTCTTATAAAATAATTGAAATAAAGCCGTTACAACAATCACCAAAAGCTCCTTATTGCACTATGTCAAATAAACACAATTAAATAATAACTAAAGTAAATAAATTAAATCGAATTCGTGACCGCCGTCGCAATAAGCTGTGACCATAAAACCTAACACCTACTGTAAAATAATATTTAATTGTTGAACATAGATAGATATCTATAAATAGATAGACAGATAGATAGATATAAGCAATTATTGTAGTTTGACTTTTGATCTTGCCAGGTTCCCACGACATCGGATATCGCACTCGTGGTGTGATAGTATAATATAATTAAATAACTTACACTGTAATTTGATAAATATTAAATATATTTTTGATTAAGTAACATTGTTTACATTTGACGCTATTATAGCTAGTTGAGTAGATACTAAGATGGGGCGACGATGAGACGTTGGGGCTTCGATTCCCGATAAAATGCATACAAAATATAAGTATCGTTTTATAGTTTCACGCTGTATCCCGCACATAGCAAGGTAGGCAGAGGGAACTTTGGAACCTTGTGTTAAGACACTTTGTTCCCACTTTCCGCCGAATTCTGAGTGAGCGTTTTGAGCAGTGCAACTCAACGCAGCGTCTTACCTCGAAGGAGTGAGGAAATCAATGTAATATATATTTAAATATAATTTTTATTTTGTAATATATATTTTATTCGAGTAGGAATCGAACTCTTGACCTGTCACGCTCACGTTCCCATATTTGTGCCCTTACACCACGACCGGCCTTAACAAGTGACTTAAAAAGATAAACAGACAACAATTACACGCCACGCGATGCCACAAATGACATAACATTTAATTTTTTTCCCCACACGTTAAACGATGGATACCGCAAAAAACTTTCACCCGAATCAGAAACTGTCCCGCCCATTCCGGGAACCAAATCTGCGACCCACAATGTGTTGCGAAATTACAACCTGCGCTACCCCGCCCTACTGAGTGGTAGTTTGGTGGCGAAAATAAAAGGTTTTAATTTTTTTTGTTGTTTTTCCTGTTGTTGTTGTTGTTGTTTCAATTTTATTTTGGGAATCAGCTTCACGCTGTATCCCGCACTCAGCAGGGTTGAGAGGGAATCTAGTGTTAAGACACTCCGTTCTCCACTTTCTGCCGAATTTTGGAGGCATTGCGTGTTGAGTGGCAGAACTCAACGCTGCGCTTAACCTCGGCACCAGAGCGAAGAAATGGAAATATAAATTTGAGTAAATATTTCATCTCCTCGAGTGGGGATCGAACCCACAACCAGTCGGTTTTACAGTCACACCTCGTGCCGCTGCGCCACGACTGGCCTCAATATTTTGGCAATATTCTGTATAAAATATATCAACCTATAAAACCATGATGATTAGGGAGTATAGGGGAGAATTGAGAGAGGATTTCTCGAAATTCTTACATGGAAACATAAAAACAAGATTTCCAGGATCCAGTTTTCAGTTAAAACTAAAAAAAATATAAAAGAAATACTATTAAAATATTATTTTTCTCATAAATTTGAAAACACAACATATGTTTCCAGTTTTGAGCTTTCATAACTTATATCGTAGGCATTAAATAAAAAAAAAAAATCTGAATTAGATCCCACACTCCTCGCGGTGTCGCATCGCGTGTCTATGACACTTAACGGAATTTATTGGAAAATAATTACAATGAAAAGGTGTTATTTTGACGATCGTTAGCCAAATGGTGACTGACTGACAGTAGTCGCTAACGATACTAAATTACGCCCTTGGCTGTCCGTGGATAAACAAAATTATAATAAAAATATAATTATATTGAGGCCAGTAGTGCAGGGGTACGAGCGTGCGACTGTAAGCGACACAGGTTGTGGGTTCGATTCACACTCGAGGAAGTGAAATAATTAATATTTTCATTTCTTCGCTCTGGTAACGAGGTAAAGCGAGTTGTTAAGTCCCGCCACTCAGCAGGCCTCTTTAATAGAATGGAGTGTCTTAACATTAGGTTCCCAGGTTCCCTCTATCTTGCGATTTGCTGGTGAAGCTAAAAAAAAATATAAATATAAAATTGCTTAGCAGTTAAATATATATACCCTTTACAAATATCAGTTAGTACATATGGCATAAAATGTGTTAGTTTTTGTTTCCTGTTTTGAAAATATTCGATTTTAGCTTGTCATTTTGTATAACAAGTATTTTTCAACAATTTTTGGCATTCAATGTGGAAGCTAGTGATAATTTAGCCGTAGGAAACTATAATATAACAGTCTTAGAAAAAAGAAACGAAAAATAGCTTTGCGCTATACCCCGTTATATACGGGGTAAGTAGAAAGAGGGAACCTTGTGATAAGATACTCCGTTTCCAATTCACCGACCAAGTTTTGAGAAATTGCGTTTGAAGTGACAGACCTCAACTCTTTAGAGAAATGTGACTATAAACGCTACTGGTTATGGGTTCGATCCCCACTCGAAAAAAATAATTATTTATTTAAGTTTATAAGCGGTAACATAGGTAGGAGTAAAACTCGGTTGACCTTCGAAAACATAGTATCAAAGATACTAGAGGAAGGTATACAGCGTGAAGCTAGTTTAGTTTAGTTTATATTTCCATTTCATCGCTCTGGAGTCGAGGCAAAAGCGCTGCGTTGAGTTCCACCATCCATTGCCACTCAACCAACACGCTGTGCCTCCAGAATTCGTCGGAAAACGGGAAACGGAGTGTTTTAACACTAGATACCCTCTGCCTATCCTACTGTTTGCGGGATACAGCGTGAAGCTGATTCATTAATTTATTTATAAAATTAAGAAACCTGACCATCGTCACACGTCTACCAGTAATCATAAACGACGGACATCTGCTTCAAATACACATACAAAATACCAACCGTACGGTTTCTTTAATGATTATTGAAATTGCCACTCGGTCCGAGATTCTATTTCTGTTCGGCATTCCTCGAGCGGCCGTTATAGTGTAGCTATTGACAGGTAAAATGTTGTGAAAGTAGTTTTATGTTGGATTTAATGTTGTAAATTACTAATATGTTGTGTTGGTATCTGGTGACATAGTTTGAAATTATTTGGATTTTGGATGGTTTCATGTTCTATTTTTTTTTTCAACTGCACTAACTAACACCAATATAGACTGGTTTCACGTTTATCACGCAGCGAGGTAGGCTGAGGGAAAGTATTGTTTAGATACGTGGCGTTGAGCTCCGTCTTTAAACTCACATTTTGAGACATCGTGTGTTAAATGTCGAATTTAAAGCTTCTTCGTTGTAAGAGCAGGAAAATTTAAATAATTTATAAATAATCATTCTGCCGTAAATCCAGTCGTGTTGAAGAGGCACAAGAGTGTGACTATAGACGTGATAGGTTATGGGTTCGATTCCCACTTGAGGAATTAAATATAGAAATGAAAGTATTAAAATTTCATTTCCTCACTCTGGTGACAAGCCTCCAGAATTCGGAGAAAAATGAGAAACGGAAGTGTTTTTAAGAGAACGGAGTGTTTTAACACTCGGCTCCAAGGTCCTAGGTTTCCTCAGTCTTCTCATAAATGTAAGATATAGCGAAAAAAAATCATTTCGCTAAATAAGAATCGAACTCATAATTGCGATTACGACCTCTTAGCTAAACTTCGCCTAAGGCTACATATTCAATTGAGTGGCGCTATTATATTAAATTAAAACAATCGTGTGTCGTAATCAAACCTACACCTAACGATCGTTAGTGCGTGGTATTTTGTATAACAGTAATTAAAGATTTTTTTCTCTCTAATTACAATAATATATCATGTGTAATTAGAGTGTGTATCAATCAAATTTGAGTGTACAATTTCGTTTGTAATTACTTAGATTTGGATTGGAGTTTACTTGCTTGGCAGTCGTGGGTTCGATTTCGGCTTTAAAGTAATATATCATATCACATATCGTAAGTTTAAAGCCTTCAAATTTTATACGTGATATTGAACATTTAATTAATAAATCAATTTTTTACTCCGGCGATAGAGGTACAAAATATGACAAATTATATGTTAGAAAAAATATTCATAAATAGAAAATTCTACTTATAAGAACTAAGATAATATAAGAACGTATAGCTCAATAGGCAAAGGGTGTCTGAAGGGTATCCATAAGATGCGGGTTCAAGTCTGACTACGTTCATATTTTTATACCTCCGTTTCTAAATACTTCGTATCGAGGCCAGTAGTAGCACAATGGTCCAAAGTGTGACTATAGACGCGACTGGTTGTGGGTTCGATCCCCATTCGAGGAAACGAAATATTTATTTAAAGTTATATTTCCATTTCTTTGCTTTGGAGTAGAGGCAAAAGTGAGTTTGAGTTCCGCCACGCAATACCTCCAGATTTAAGCGAAAACTGGGGAACGGAGTGTCTTAACTCTAGGTTCTCTCTATCCACCCTGCTATATACGGGATACAGAACGGGAACCAGATTCTTTTCTTTTAAAACTAATCAATTTAAAAATAAGAAATGTCAACAAATAATCAAATTAGCATTAACTAATCACGATAGAACAGACAAATTTAAGCGTATCGGCCATTATTGCCGGGCCAGGTGTCGTGTAATGGCTGTGTGGCGTGCGCCCGCGCCTCATTACCCCGGCGTGCCTTGCGAAACGGAAATTGTGAACCTATTTGTCTATGTGTGAAGGATTGCTAGCTGGTTATCATGTAATTGGAGTTGATGGTTTAATTGGTTTGGTGGTAATCGGTTCTTGGTTTCCTAAGATCTGGTGTGATCAGCCGTTATCCATTTCTGTGGATGATCACTGATAGATATTAGCTTCGTGATATTCACTAATAAAATTTCGGGGTATACTATGGCAAAATGTATTGTATTTCTGGATGCTCCCAAGAATGCAAGAAAAAGGGCTGACTTCATGATCATTAAGAAGAATCAGATTCTGATAGAAACCATACGGATAATCAAGACCATGCAGCTTCTTATCCAAAAAGAAAAGTATACTAAGTCGTTAATACAAAATACGAAAATTAGTCAACATTTAAAAAAAAAACTAAGTAATAATTAAAAAATCACTAATAATGTAATTTCTTCTTGTCAACAGAGGCCGCCATCTTCCTCCTTATCGTACGGTGGGGCAGTGAACGATGATGTCCGCTCACCAGGCTCCGGAGGTACTCCTGGACCCCTGAGCCAACCCCCGCCGCAGACCCTCGACGCGACGGATCCAGGTAAGCCCTAGTTTTAAAATAATTTGCCTGAATTTTTCAATCTAGATTAAAATTATATAAGGAAAAGATCTTAAAGGTCTTAAAATGCTTTCGCAACTTTAGAACTTTCCACCAAAGTAAAAAATGTGAAATATTAAGAGTGAAAATTAAAAAGAATACAATTGAAAATAATTTGACTTTTGTGGTTAAAATATCAATAATCTAATACAGCTATACGTAACGCTAACGTATATCTGAACTTATTTAGATAATTTTACATTTTAGTATTGTTAAAAATAAAGTGATTCTATAGTTATTCCTTAAAACAACAACACGTCTGACTGTAGTTAGGTAGTTATAGCACCAATAAAGGAATATACAAATTATTCTTAATGAGCTATTTGTATGTAACTTAGTAAACGAATAGAAGGAAAACGCTGAACAAATATGGATGCTGGAGATTATATGACAATTATGTGTTATCTCCTTCTTAGTATTATCTTAGTAATCTTCATATTTATTGTAGCTAGTGGAAAAACCTAATCGCGTGTAGTACTTAGTGACGCAACATATCATATTGTTTCACCGAAAGTGCATATAAATGTCGATATTTGCATGTTAAATACGAAACTGCTGATATAAGTCAAAGGTCGCCAGGCAAGAGGACAGGTCTTTAATGAGACGCCAATGGGGCGTGCTGCTCCCACGCGTCCCGCACCCAACAATTAACATGTCCGAAACGATCTAGATCCGACGAGACACGTCAACACCCGTCAAGAACCAATTTAAAAGTGACAGCGACACATCGTCGCGTCACCATCTTGTCACGCGCTCACAGCGCATAGAGACCGATTTTAAAGAAGCAAGTGTGGACGTTCAAAAATCAACTCCTAGCATCGAAATCACTCGACACACAACAACACATACTACATTTAGAGTCCCGATCGATTGTCATACATCTCGAAACGCAAAGATGGATGAGTGCGGTTTGAATGAGCGGTTATGACGTTTCGGCACCGCCGCCGCCGCACAATACAATACATATTGAAAGGAACCGGCCGGTATGGGTATTGTAATATATGTATCTATGTACGCATCTCCACCGATTATCGCCGTCACGTGAACGTGAGATGTCCTGCCTAATTTGCTGGTTTACATTGTGTATTATTCAAAGCTGGTTCGAATTAAAAAAGCAAAGGTGTTATTTCAAAAGACGCAATCGCTGGTGAGATTTTGACAGCTGTCAAAAATAGCGAGCGCGCCCAGTGTTGGCGCGAAACTAACAAAGCGACGCCTGTTGTTTTTTGTTGATATTTTCAGATATATTTCTTTTTTTATTTTTCGGGTGGAAAAATTATGCTTTCGACACGCGTTTGTGTAATTGTTCGGTTTGTCGCACGGTTTTGTCGGTGGTATGGCCGAAATTGAATTTTGGTGAGCCGATGCAAGTGTCCAAATAAAGTTAAATGTATCGCACATTCTTTCCCTACGATATGTTTTAAATGTTTTCAATTTGCCATCATTTGATGGGATGATGATTTTACTTAGTAATATTTGAACTCCTGTATATTCAAATGTCCTAATTGTGCCAAGAACACAAGATTTTTCAATTTCAACAGTAGATTTTCCGAAACTCGTATACAACTTAAAACAGGATGGAGGATGTCATCTGACCGAGCCCTCGACTAAAGGGCTAACTTGCGTGAATTATTCAAAATTCCAAATTTCCCTATAATTCAATCAGGGCGTTCCTCCCCCATGGGAGGTGTCGGGAGGGGGGTGAGAGGGGGTGGGGAGGGGGATGATTATTTGCGAATTTAATATTAATTAACTGACGTGCTCGGCACATAATTGCGTTTTTCAATTATAGCTGACAATTATGCTATGAAATTCGGATGAGCCGAGATGATTCGGCTAATTGTCTGTTGGCCGGTGTTTTTTGTTGGATTAAATATTTCGCGTGTGTGAGTGGGCTATTTTTAAATATGTATGTATGTACGATACATAGAAACTACTAAATAATGATAATTTTTAATGATAGTTTGAAGAGTTTATCGGTTATTTATTTAGATCTTTATTACAATCTTTAAATAATGTGACGTGAATAAAAAATTAGATTTAATGAGAGCAACTTACATGTGTCAGTTGAAGGCTTAAATAACTAATATGATCATTATTTTATGGGACGTATAGCATTTTTTATAGTAATAAAAATATTAGTTTTATATGTGGGATTATATAATATTATTAAACTTATTTAATCCTCATATTCGCGATGCATTTGATACTGTTGACTCTAAAATTAAAATTCAGTAGTAAATTATGATTTACAACATACTAGCACAGTTGTTGCCTGATTTCTGAAGATAGTTGCGGGTTGAAGTTCCTGTTGAAGTAATTTAATAATAATTATATCTTTGGCCTCTAAATGAATGGAAAATAAAATGCAGCGATGATAAGTTACCAAGTCTGCTCAGCTTACCGTTTAAAATGTGGACATGTTTTTTTTTTGATCAATTCAAATATAAATTATAAACTCGTATATATATGTCATAAGTCCGAAAACAACAAAATTCTGAATTATTATCAATATATAAAGCGAGAAAGAATCCACTAATAATAATCCGAAACCCGAAACGCTAAGTGTAATTTGTAGACAATACGATTATCGCGTTACAGAGGAGGAGGGGGAAAGTTGGTTCTAAATAAAATTATCTCAACTTGTTCGTTTCCATTCTCGTCATAACATGTCGTGGCCCCACTTCGAGGGGCACGACGTCGGCATTCGGGGCACGTGGTGACCACTCGCCTAGAATTCTTATCTTATGAAAATGTTTTATTTTTCATTTGTCATGTTATGTACTGTTAAATTACTCTACATTCTAAAGCTTGAGGGCTTTGCGAGGATATGTTGCGTAGAAACAGTATTGTTTTTTTGGTATATATTTTTTTCAAATATATACAAATTTCGTTTAGAATTTGTTTCTTTTAATGTAAAAATAATTAAATGATTTGAATTTAATGTTAATGTAGTTAATTTGGGTTTATATATATAATTTTATATTAAAATAAAGTGTACCCAATCTAATGAATGCAGGCAAATTCGCTACAGAAATTAATAACTTACATTGTTTTTCTTTCAATACTCCTGTACAAGTTACAAAACAACAATATTGTTTTTGTTGGCTTCACTCTGTAATCCCGCACATAACAAATTAGGAAGGGAGAAATGGGAATCAATTCAGTTTCCCACTTTTTGCCGAATTTCGGAGATATTGCTTATTGAGTGGCGGAACTCAACGCCGCGCTTTTCCTCAATGCCAGACGGAAGAAATGAAAATATTAAATATTTAATTGCCTGCAATGGGATTCGAATCCAAAACCGTTGACAGTCGAACTTTTGTGCCATTGCGCCACGACTGGCCTCTAATAATACTATTATAGTTTTTCTATCAGCTCCAGTACGTGTTTAAACAAATGGTGTAAATATAATTAAAGTAATACATTCATTGGCACATCGCGACCGTCACGCGCCTCGCCGCAAGCGGACGGAACGAAAGATTTAAATCGATTCGACTCTTTCACGCTTGTCCATTTGGCCGCTTTGTTTACTTTTTATTGATTTCTCACACTAATTGTAGCAAAGTGGTAATTGTTAATAGTGTTTCGTTTTGTGTTCAAAGTTTTAAGTAGCCGTCTTGTGTTTGTCGATGACAGGTCTTATAACTTCATAATTAGATAATTAAAATTATTTTCTAAGTTTAACTTTCTTCGAGTAAACTTCAGCTCATCCTAACTCAAAGTAAGCTTAAGTAACTCAAAAATAAATCATACCATCAAACGATGAACCCTCAATCTTTATACCATGACGATGCGTTCCTAATTCCAAGTTAGCCAATAAACCATCCTCCAGGGTCTGGCCTTATCAATATTTCAGGCACAAAATTGAAAATTACCAGGACCCCGTACATAACTCAAACCTATCGAAACCAATAAAATATTAACTGGTAACGATTTCCCGCTGTTTTTCACCGCGCATCGGCATTCGCGTCACGTCGCGCCGCACTTACACCAATGCTAAATGTAATCATAAAATTTGTTGTTAATAATTCAAGGAGCGGGACGTGGTAGCCGAATAGGTGGGATTATTAAATTCTGTGAATGTTCACTTTGTATCTAATATCCGAACGTGGTTAATATTAGATTACCGTGGGGCGAGTTGCCCCGGCGTCCCCGGGGCGTGGTCCTGATAGATTCGGTACTTTCCCAAGGAGTATGATTGGTTGGAACGTCTCATTTCATAATGGAAACTCTGTATTGCGTGCTGAAGAGGTAACTTGTTAACCTGAACGTTGTTTAGGTATATTTCGTATTTTAATTTGTGTAAATTATAATTGGTGATAACACGATTTGGAGATAAAGCATTATTATTTATTGTGTTTCCTTGTACTTAATTTGGAAACTAAAAAAAAAATCAAAAGAAACATCATTTTGCTTTAATTTTTTTTCTAATCTATACAGATATGAAGAATTTCTATGGGGCATAAACCTTTTGATATAAAGGCATTACAGTCTCTACTATTTGCAACGATATTACAATACGGGGTGATTGTATTGTAACCCTTTGATGTTAGCCGGCTGATCCGTGGTAATTGTTGGGATAATATATAGAGGGATAGTCTGTTTGTTTGTCCGTGAAATGTAACTCAAGTAAATATTATAATGTTTGAAAATTTATCAAAATGCACGTCACCTTCAATTCGGATCGCGTGTTTAGGAGAAAGTAGTGTATGTGTAAATTTTTGATGACATTTACGACTTAGGATGGTTAGGTTATAGGTATTTTAGGATGATTTCTGAGTTATTGCAACAGTAAAACGTTTTAACAATAAACATTTGGAATAAAATATTTTATTTTCATTTTCAAATAGTATAAGTTCTTCAGCTTACTTCAAAAATATGAAAAACTAGCTTTTATGCTTTAGAAGTAAAAGCTACATAAGAAATTCTAAATGTCTGAGGGAACTATAGCCGCATATGACGTAACCATATCCCACTTTAGGTTATCTTGAAGAAGTGATTGTAAAATATTATAATCGGGGAAGATGATATCCCCAATTATTAAAAAAAATAATAAATAAATGCAACAAATTGAACATACAACCATTTATTGTTATTAAAATAATAATCTCAATATTAGCATTATCACAAAACATAAGATACAAATTTAAATCATTTTACATTTAATAAAATAATAGAAAAAAAAACACAAAACGAATAAACAATATAACATGTATAATTCCAAGTTATATCAACTGTGTAATTTTTTTACAACTATCCCAAAAAAGGGTGAGAATTGCATTCACGAACAAAAAGCTGTCAAAATGACAAAGTGATTCGTCATACAAATGACAGCTGCGTAGAGGAGATTCGGGTGGAGAGAGGGATGAACAGATCGACAATTATTATAGCGTGTTATATTATTGTATTGTTGTATCATTAATTATGATAGTGTAATAGAAATTTAAATTGTATAGTTTTGGAGTTGATTTGACCGACTTTGCCAAAGGGTGTGATAAATTTTGTAATTGTAAGATGGTATGTTTTCTCACAAATATCTCGAGAACTTCAAAATCTCGGAAAGTCATATCGAAATGATCTTTTTTGTTTAAGAGAGATATGTTTCTTCGCTTCCCTCTGCCTATCGTGCTTTATGCAGGATAGAGCGTGTAATTGTATAAAACATTACAACTTACCCAATATAACTTCCAGAACATTATACAAACCAAAACGCGTAAGTAGTAAGCATTCTCTATTTCAAAATACACATTTTTTTCCAAACCTAAAATATTTCACTCGAAAAAAAAAGTCTCAAAAGCTTACAAAAACAATACAAAAAAATTTAACTTACTCTTGCATCTCATAAATATAATTAGAACCAAATTGTCTTTGACTATAAAGGTGAGCTACCGTATACTTTACTTCACAATACCCGCCACAAATACTAATATAAGTTGACCCTTTCTCTACACCAACCGACTCTATCTCACCAAGCGCTTGGAGATCTCAAGACTGGTCTCTACATTTGCATTTTTAAGTTTGAAATATTTATTCAAGAAGCCTATTTTCGGTTTGTTTGTCTGTGTGTGAAAGGGCCCCGAATGTGAGCAATAAATCATTGTATATTTTAAAAGAAACATAGTAAATTTGTGTTGAACGTCTAATTTGCATAAGTAATGACTATTCCAATAATATTTCTTTCGTTCAGATAGTTTTAAATGGTGTAACAAGATTTTAAGATAAAAACTAAAGTGGTTTGTATTTAATTTTGATGGAAATTATGAGTTTTATAGCGATAGAGAGTGCTGGCGTATCGGTGTGATTATTGGATTTGCTAATTTTAATATAAATAAAGAAAAATCTAAGTTTTTTTTAGTTTCTGTATCTACTTTTTTGTTTTATGTACCGCATATATTATATTGAAAAGCAAAGAAATGAAAATATAAAAAAATAAAATAATTCAATCCCCCTACTAAGAATCGAATCCACAACCGTCACGTTACAGTCACACGCTCGTACACCTGCGCCCCTAAAAAATAGTTCAATATTTTTTCTTAGAACTTTTAACACGTTTAAAATAAAACAAGAAGAAATATCCGAAAAAAAAAACATACATACATAGAACATAGCACTATTAATTAATAGAATATGTCACTCAAATGGCAATGAAGACTGCAAACTGGTGAACCACAAAAAAAAACTGCAAACAAACATTATTACAGAACATTCATACTATAGCATTTAACCGACTTATGCGAAATAGGTATAACGCTTTTTTCGATAAAGAAAAGGAATGTAGCGCATTTCCAGCTTTCCAGGAATATCTTTATGGCACCAACTCCAACGTATTTTTAACCTGAGAAGTTGTATAATTCAGAATGTCGCGAGTATTTCCGTAATGTTGGCGAGGAATCTAATATCCAGGTTGTGGCACGCGACGCACTTGCTTTACCTGTGCTGGTACTCTAGCGTGCCTCTATGTATGTATGTATGTATGTATGAGGCTGATTTGGTACATTATATATTAATAGTAAATTAGTTCATTGAATTTTATGTTGGAAATGGAAGAGGATATCGTGGCGCAGTGTATGTAAAGCTTTTCAATCAAAATATTACGGAATAGTGTGTAAATTTTTATTCTAATAATGTTATATATTTTCATAGATGGTCAGTTAGTGAGGCCAAAAAGTAGCGTACTTGTAGTCCTCAGGCGTGTGACTGAAACGTGATGGTTGTGGGTTCCACTACCACTCGAGGAAATGAAATATTTAATATTTTAATTTCTTCGCTCTGATTTCGAGGCAAAACTCGGCCTTGAGTACCGCCACATAACACGCAATGCCTTCTAGAATTCTGTGGAACGTGCGGAATGGAAGTGTAGCTAATATAAACTATGTGTTTTAACACTAGGTTCCCAGGTTCCCTCTGCCTACCCTGATATATGTGGTCTACAAAATAACTGTTACCGACCTACCAATCAACATAATGAATGATATGGAAATTTTCACTAACTATTCGTTATCTTTTGTCGCCGTTAACAAACTATTTTTCCATACAATGTGAGGTACAGAGTATGGCAGTAAATTATCATATTCATAAATCACAAAAATCACTCATTTCTCTCCGGTGGTCCGATAGCCGTGTCGAATCCGACCGATTACCGTTTGTTCCTGACTATATATCCCCAATATCTTCTATACAGTGTAATATATCTTCGAATTTAACGCATCTCTTTAAATATATAAGGTCTATACTTCCTTACAATGTTACCACCTAGGAGACACTACTTTTTCTCAATTTTGAACTCTATATTTTTGAATAGAAAGTTAATTTTAATTTGAAGTAGTTTTGTGCCAGTTTTAAGTAATTTTTCACGGTTTTTAACACCATTGAAGTCGTTTTTAGCAACACTCTGGTCGTAAGATGAAGCTGAATTAATTGGATGCTTTGTTTTTTAGGCTTTTAAACGTTAAGCGTACTAGTCAACGAGTCGTTGTGTAATAAGACTGATATTTTTCAAAGATTATCATATATCTTTAAAAAAACAAGGAAACTATGAAAAATGGAGTAAATAAATTAAGAGTTAAATATTTGTAATATTATTAGATTTTTAAATGTAAATTTAAATGTTCAAACACAATCAATGTTTTTAAATCGTTTTTTTGGGGCTGTCGAAAGAGTTTTAATGTAAACGCCACGGTTGTGGGTTCAATTCTCTCCCGGGATTATGACTGGTACTGTTAAAAAATACCGTTTTAAAGTATTACCACATATCATAATCAAATATAATTCAAAATTTTCATTCGAAATTTAAAAACTTGCCATTACAAACAAACTGTCATTCATATGGCAACACTAAACGTCAGATAAATACAGATAACACAGCATTTATACATGTAGAAACACTTATCCATATTATTTTAATGATTCAATACAATTATTTATTCATACGAGCGCAACACAGGCCACACCCGAAGCGAGTTAACTTGCGTCAAATCGACAATAGAAATTAACATTCTTGTAGGGGAAGCGAAATATTTTGATTAAAAATTTACTCCAATGGGGTCACTTGGACCCCCTTCAATGACAGATGTCAATCTGGCAGGAAGCGGGAGGCTGGGACGAGAGCGGTGCGGTTTGCACTGTGTGTTTTGCTCTGCGACGTTATAGAGATTTAGATCTGTTTGTCTGTTTGGTTTTGATTGTGTGGTAGATTAAATAAGTAAATTAACAATATTATTTTATTAGTGATTTTACCGTTGCGGTTAATGGGTCATTTTAGTTAGATGGTACTGACTTCTTTGCTTTACAGTCTAGTTACAAAGGATACAGAATTTTATTCTTCTATAAATAGGAAATAGAGATCGGAAAGATTGTATTGCTGAATTAACTCTCGAACGAACGCAAATTCGAATGTGACAGTTGTGGGTTCAATGCCCACTCGGGGCAATGAAATATTTAGTATTTTCGTTTACTCCTTATAGTAACGGACAAAGTGTGACGTTGAGTTCCGCCATTATACCACACAGAAGTTGACAACGGAAACGTCTTCATGACGAACAGAGTGTCTTAACACTGGGTTCCCACGTTCCAGAGCGTGAAGCTACAAAAAAAGTTTTCCCTTTTTAATTGTTTCAACTATGCAACAATAACATTTCATATTCGACAAATTAAAAACTCCTTTTTTAGTATTAAATTGGCTAAATTCTTTTACACCACCTTAATAGCATACCTTACTAAAGAATTAAAAATACTTCATAATAACACCCCTATATAGCTATATCCTCCCCACAATTATAACACTACTTGGAAAGGTGTATGAACGCGCGACGATAATTCCACATGACATATATAAATATTAATATATTTGTCTGTCCGTTCGGGTGCATCGCTTTTTGCAATTATTCATCCCTTTGCACCCGGTTTGTTGGGGCTGGTCAGCCGTGGCGTGGTTTTGAGGGTTCCGCTGCGATTGATAAAATGTGTGTGTGTGTGTGTGTGTGTTTTGCTTTCGTAAGTATTTGGTGTAACAAAACGGGTGGGATTCGAATCCGGAACATACACACTGCCATGCACTATTATGGTATTTTTTTTAAACTTCACAATGTATTCCGTTCTCCACTTTCTGTCAAATTTTCCTTACATTGCGTGCTGAGTGGCAGAACTTGACGTTACGCTGTCTTGAATAGAATAGCGGTGAATACATTTTTTTTTCCCCGAGTGGTAATCGAACCCACAATCACACAATCGCTGTGCCTGTGACTCGATCACATAGTAATATATAAAATATTCATATAAATATATACAGAATATACAGCATCGAAACTAGTTTATTATTTATTATACACACAGGTAGTAAATGAATAAACCTAATTAAACTATAAGGATCTCTAGTTAAATTGAAGCACCATGTATAAGGACGACATTCCGATATAAAATAACATATTAATTACTCGATTAATGTTTAATAAAGTAAAAACGATCGCATGCCTACTCGCAAAGAGGCGGTCGCTTTAAAGGAATTCTTTAGTAATTGATAGTAAAATACATTTTAAGTCCTAGGTTTGATTTTGAGTGAAAATGTTTATTATCTAACTTAGGACCACTTCCTAATCAGTGTCTGACTAGTTGACTAGCCTGTTTTATTATTTCTTTATAACGTTAAAATTGCTGGATTAGTATGCAAATAGATAGGATCACGCTGTATCCAGCACTGCAGGTTAGGAAGAGGGAACCTAGTGTTAAGACACTCAGCTCCGGTTTCTCTGCCGATTTCTGAAGGTATGGCGTGTTGAGTGGCAGAAGTCAGTGAAAATATTAAATATTTCCTTTCTTCGAGTCGGAATCGAACCCAACACGACTCGTGTCTATATGCACATAGAAATATCAAAATAATATTTGGTTGACCAAAATAAAGGCGGACCACTAGTTTTATACACAAACACAATAAGTTAGCAGTAATTCATGAATAAATATAAGTTTATATATTTTTTCAGCCCAAAAGGTAGGAAAAATACGCGATAAATTGGACTCCCTACGACAATGGCAAAGGTCTTTGTGATCTTTTCCTCCGTATACATATACAATGTAACTTATTACGTGGATATTTATGTGGTATGTTGGGTATGAATGCGCAATTCGCTGGTCATCTTTTAGGGCAGAACAGTCCTTGATACATCGATCCTGACCCTTGTTGCTGCTTTTTTATTGCTTTTTGAGAAATTTGGCCACGATTTCTTTTTGCCGGAATATAGTTGTTACGTTTCCACAGGTTCAATTCCCGATTGAAGCAAGTTAATAAAGTTTTACATCATTAATGATAACAAATGAAGGGATGTTGCCGTCTCAAATTCGCTATTTCGCTTTCGGAACCCTGAAAATCATGATCGTTTACCTTAAAGTCCTTATTTAGAACTCAATTTGGTATCAGCGTTAAATCCCCGAAGTTTAGTGACCCATTATTCACTGTTCGCAGTTAATAGGCCCGTCTACCTAATTCGCATCACGTCCAACCCCTCGCGACATTTTATTTAATCAAGACTACTTTTTAGCATTCTGTGCGATGCCCATAATATTTTTGAAACGTGAGTAAAAAATAATCAAATACGGGGAGCTTTTTTTTTAGTGCTTGAATGTTAATTTGGAGGTAAGTTAGGTAATTTTAATTTTTATTTGTGAAAATTTTAAAAAATATTGTTGAGGCCGTTGTGACACAGCTGCGCAGGATCTGGCTGTAAACGCGATGGATATGGGTTCGGTTCCTACTTGAGGGAATAAATTCTCATTCAGTTCACGGAAAATAAGGAAGTTTAAATATTGTTATTCTTCATTTCGTTAACATAGTCGAGTAATCGTGAATAAACTAAGAAACGTGTCACCGTCGCCATGTTTATTAGAAGAAAGTCTGCGTTCCCGAGATCAGGTTACAGCAAATACTCTAACATAATCGTTAAACTTTACAGTTTACTACAAAACTGACATTGCTAAAGCTGAATTTGAACTTACTACCTTCATTTACATTTTTTTTATATTACATTTCATTATTAATTTTTATATCATTTTGTAATAATAATCTTGTTCAATCCAATAAATAAATGGCTGAACATCATTTCAACTTGACATAAAATTAATTGTTAAACTGATTCTAAGTTTTATAGTCAAGATATTAATTAACCTGAAAAGAAAAAAAAAGTTAATTACATTTTTGATGGATTTTCCCGAATTAGAACTCGTCTTAGCCCAAGTTAGTGTGTCATAAAACTTTTTGTCTTGACGCCCGTAAATATCTCAGTTTTTTGTTAAATTCACTCAATTCGTAGTAAATGTCTTACAAATTCACAATATTATAAAAAATCAGCTTCACGCTGTATCCCGCACACAGCAGGGTGGGCAGATGGAACCTAGTGTTAAGATACTCCGTTCCCCACTTTCTGCCGAATTCTGGAGGCATTGCGTGTTCAGGGGCAGAACACAACGCCGCGCTTAACCTCGACACCAGAGCGAAGAAATGGAAATATAAATTTAAGTAAATATTTCATCTCCTCGAGTGGGGATCGAACCCACAACCAGTCTGTTTTACAGTCACACCTCGTGCCGCTGCGCCACGACTGGCCTCAGGCCTCAGAATTCACAATATATTAGATAAATATAAGAAAAAAAATGAGAAATTTACGGTATTCAACTCACAACTCGAAATTTATGAACAAACAGAAATTGGTAAATTTGTGGCTTAGATCGTTACTTCTAGGATGATCGCCTTGTTATATACATTTTAATATGATTTTTATTAGTTTTTTGAGTCATTAAACCTTGGGTCAGCGTGGCAGGGTCAATTAGACCAGGCCTAACAAAAGGTAACGAGATTTTCCATTCGTAGCTTTTATTGGGCTGTAAAATTTTTAATTGTAATAAATATATTTCTGAACAGTTTTATGTGTTGTGCTATGACGACGGGGAGTGTGGCTGGGGTGGGTTTCTTTTATATTTTTTTTATTTTCATTAAAATAGATTATTTATAATTTATGTTATGTTAAATTTTTAATGACTTTAATATCTTTTGGTATTTAAATTAAGAAGTTAACTAATTACTATAACGTTTTAATAGTTATATCATGCTAACATAAAAATAATTAAACTAGATTTCTAAGTAAAGACAAAATGGTTGTCATTTCGATTACAACTTAAAAGCATAAATTATTTTCTTTTCCTAGCTCAACACGCAAGGTCTCGAACATTAGGCAGTGCGACCCAAACGGACTATTTTAGCTAGGTTCCCTCTGCCTTCCCTGCCTATATATATGCAGGATTACATTTTTAGCCGATAGCTTTTACGTTTTTTAAGACTGCGATCTTGAGTTTACGATTCTGACTGAATCATTAGCTTGATTTAGTAGGTTATTTTATGAGGAGGTAAAGAAATAAACAAAATTATAATAAAATGTTGTTATTAGATGCCTGATACTTAATCAAACTATCAGGACTTAGGTTAAAAGACTTAATATGTATAGGTATATAATAATATAAATATAATATAAAATAATTAACTTCAATTCATATTCAATGCGAACTTCTATATATTTTTCTTAAAAAGAAACCTAACTTATACAAACAATATCATTTCAAAACGAGAGTTTCATCTATTAAAAATGCATTTGCTTGAATTTTTCTTATTTCCCATCTCGGCCTTCCAATGCCCCCTAATGATTGTAGGCATTAGTTATCTTAAAATTACGCCAGATAGGTATGCTAGGGGTTGAAAAAGAAAAAAAATTGTAAGGGTGAAAGTGCCAGGGGATGCTGATAACAAAAGACTGCTCTTATCTGCCGCTCTGTGATAGACAGAAAAAGTAATTAAGATTTTTTTGTTTCGAACAGGAATAGATAGATTTCATTCCTTAATGTGATTTTGTTTCTTTTTTTTAACAGATTTATGTGTTGGGGATGTTGTTTTTGAAATTTAACTTGTTTTTATTTTAAACTTGACTTAGACTTCATGGTTTTGGTTAGTGAGAAGTTCTGGCTGGCCGTGCTGGTTGTGGGTTTATGTTCCATTCATTTAATTTAATTGTTAAGTGACTAATCACTTAATTCTATTTCTTGTAAAGCATCAAATATATTGAGGATAATAAAGCGACCTCTGTAAGCGACAGGTTACAAGTTTGATTTCTACTAGAGAAATATTTAATATTTTCATTTCGTCGCTCTGGAAACAAGGTAAAGCGCGGCGTTGAGTTCCTCCACTCAACACGCAATGCCTCTAGAATGGAACCAATTAACTTCAAAACGGAGTATCTTAATACTAGGTTCCCAGGAACCCTCTACCTACCCTACTATATTTGGGTTTACCGTGTAAAGCTAAAAAAACTCTTATATTCATATTTCAACAAAGACACAAACATGCATAAAAATAATAAGCAGTTTGCGAAACAAGGGGAGAGGGGTTGAAAGAATAGCATTGTTTTGAAGACGTTTTTAATTTCCCGAAGATGATTTATCACATGTGAATATGTTAGTGTCAAAATACAAGACAGTGCGAGGGCAAAGGGTAGTAACCCCATAAATTGTTTTTTTAAACGTATTATTTATACCTATATTTACATTTTGTATTTAGAACAGCACAGTTTCTATTTGTTGGTTGTGAGTTCGATTCCTATTCAGGGGAATGATTTTATATTTTCGTTCCATCGCTTTGGTAAGAAGACAGTCTCAAGAAATGGACCGGAAATGGTAACGGAGTGTCTTGACACAAGGTTCCCTCTGCCTATCCTAGTCTTTCATCTAGTCTAAAAAAAAACTTAATATGTTAGGGTTATCACTTTTTGGCTTAAAGTTGATACATATATATAAATATTTTTTCGTTTCCCGCAAGGGGCGCGCGTCCCCCGCGACGCTTCTTATTTAGAACAAAACGCTCGAAATGCCTTTGCGGGTGACGATCACGATTATTTTCAATTTTTGGTGCTATTTTATGAAAAAGTAAGTATAACTAAGGATATTGTAAAAATTTTATTAATTACTAATATTATTAAAGAATTTTGAGGCCGTCGTGGCACAGTGGGACGCTGTATGACTGTAAACGCTACGGTTGTGGGTACGATTCCTACTCGAGGAAATTAATTATTTTCGAACGGTAACTGGAGGAACAGACAATATTAATAATAGTTTCCCTCTGCCTATCCCGCTATAAACGGGATACAGCGTGAAGCTATAAAAGCACGTTTGTTAAATCATTTTAATAATAAAACATCAATTAAGGAGAGTAAGGAAAAACAATTGGTTTCAAAATATTATTTATAAGAATATAAATAGCTATATAAGATCCAAGAAACATTAGCACCGTAAAGCATGGCTTTCCCGAACTTTACGATAACGGGCAGGGCTTTTAAAATAAGCGGCTTAAACTCTATACTTCACTTTGGTTCGCGTCTTTGGAATTATCGCTAGTATCTATCGATGGTGCATACATACTTATGCTTATTATAAATTATATTTCATATTTAAAAAAGGTAGTTCCTGCTTTGTTCTCGCGATAGGTCGTGGGTTGGATTCCCACTCGATGAAATGAAATATTTAATACTTTAATTTCTTCGTTCTGGTAACTAAGTAAAGTATGGCGTTGAGTTCTGCCACTCAATGATTCCGAAATTCAGTAGATTGTGGGGAACGAAATGTCTTAACATTAGTCTCCCTCTAAATATTCTGCTACATGCGGGATACAGCGTGAAGCTGGTAAAAAAATAATTTATCTTAATGCAGAGTAGGCGTAGGGAACCTAGCACTAAAACGGAGAAATGATCATATTTAAATAATTCATTTCCTCGTTCCTGTAGACGAAGCGCAGCGTTGAGTTCCGTTTTTAACATGCAATATATTGAAAATTGGGGGCAAGTGAAAATCGGAGTGTTAATCTTTTCACTGCCTACCCTCCTATATGAGGGATACAGCGTGAAACTGCTTTTCTTCCAAGGGTGAATAGATTATGAAAAGAGCAATAAGCATACAATCGTCGCTACAGCTCTGTTTGCAAATTAGTCCAACATTCAATTACCACGATTTAATTATGTAAAATTCATGAAGGTACTAAAGTTATGTATGCAAAGAGAAGTTACCGGTTTAGATAAATATAATTACACCAAATGAAAATTGAAGCTGTTATCATCATTTACTTATAGAGGCATCTTAAAATTATATGAAATGGCAAAATTAAAGAGTTTTTTTTAATTATCGGCACAAGCGTTCAATTACAAAACAAAACAATCTTTTCCTTCAGAGTCAAAATCAAACCCACAACGGTCATGTTCCAGACCCTGTACCGCTATGCCACGACAGTCTTACCAAGTAATTTCAAGTAATTAATCAATAAGTATTAAAAAAGATCTGTAAGTAACAAATAAAAACAAGATATCACGAATTATATTACATTGCGGTTGAACACGGTCTATCATAGAGTAGCGTGTGATTATTTCTAGCGGTCGCTAGTTTTTCACGCGCTAACACGCAGCGTGTTTAATAAACGAGTTTCAATTATACATACGTGCATAGACTCACACACTTCAATGCGTAAAAGTTGCACGTTGTTTTTCCTTTTCTCTAACATGCAAATATTTTATGTAGTTTTTTTTAGCTTAACGCTATACCTTGCACATGCCAGGATAGGCTGAGGGAACCTGGGAACCTAGTTTTAAGATTCTTCGTCTCCTTCACTCCGACGAATTCTGGAAGCATTGCGTGTTAAGTAGCGGAACTCAATGCCGCCCTTAGCCTCGTTACCAAATTTTAATTAATATACGACTATACTTTAATATGTTGAAAATAATTAAAATAATTCATTTATAATAGTGTTATTTCTTTTTTATTTTTTTATAATAGACCCGTTTGATTTGTCCACGCCACATAGACACATTACTCTTTTTTGTAGAGCGCAGTTGGATAAAAAAACAAGAAGCTATAATAAGGCACAATATTTCCCATACCATCTTAAAATTATGTACGTATGTATGAGCGCAGGTGTAGGTAGTTGTAATTTTCATATATAATGTAAGACAAAGAAAAGCGGTCGGTTATGCTTTTTTATTATAATGATGCATTTAGGTTTCAGGCTGACTGTTATGGGTTTGATTCCACTTGGAGGAATGAGTTATTTTCATTTCCTTGTTCAATTGTTCAATGTCTAATTGTTTTTGATTGGGCAGAAGATGGGTAAGAAAGTGTCTTAAGTTTTCTTTCTCTCTGCCTATATTGCTAGAAAATAAATATGTGGATGATGTTAAGACGATAGTAGCAAGTTCTTTACAGGATTTATTATTTGATTGATTTAGTTATAGCGTTTTGTTTCTTATTGGAATTAAAATAGATTTGCCGAATCTTGTTACACAGATGGTCATCGATTGATATGTTTATACGTTTTAATTATATTTCTAAGCCAAGACAAATGACACTCCACTCTGCTTTTCGTAAGCTTCAAAATAACTAAAAAAATGTGTATTTTCTTGATTTTTAAATATATGTTACTAACATTGCCAATTAGATACTACAAAAATTATAAAAAAAAAAAATTTTTTACAAATATTTAAACTCCACCCCAAAAAAAAATCACACAACTCGCATGCACACAACATAAAATTACATCCGATGCTAATATAAATCAACGTCCACCAATCGATTATTTTGAATCATGCTATAACCATCTCATTAACATGTAAATTAGTTGCCCACAATAATAACCGGGGAACAAAAAGCTAACCGGGGACAGAACAAAGGCTTTTTAAGGATGAAAATGAATATAAGAGAAACGAAGCGATTTTAATTAGAACAGTCCGCCTCGGGCGACCGCAGCCCGAGCGGGCACAACCTGGCGTTAAAAAATTAATAAGAACACTACAATGATTTCTAGCATCTACAGCGTTTCCTGTAACTAATGGGTTTTGATGACTTATTTTGTTTGAAACTGTTTTATTTAGATTTAAATTGCGGTTGTTAATAATGTTTATGAGTAATTTGTAACATAATTCACAAATAAAACATTAAAATATCTCAATAACCAAAAAGACGACAAATTTGGACCAATACTTTTTTGTCAATTCTAAAATCACATTCGACAGTCCTCCATACATTATCATCCATAAAGTACAGCTACGGCATATAGAAAGTCTCATCAAAATCTGCCAATTGGCTCTTATTAGCCGGATCCCATTCGACTGGTTGGATCACAACCACTCTAATATCGCTGGCACACCAATCCCATATATTCTGGCCCAATATTTCCACATAAGGAAAATTTCGGCGGCAGTTATATATCATTTCCTTTCAGATTCAACCTCGAAACAAGACCGGAATCTCCATAGAAATTGTCCGGGGCAAATATCGCTCCAGTTTTATCATACGAATTGCCGGACCTAAATAATACCACCCCTTATTATCATATATTTGGTTGTAGCCGTGCCACGCCGCGACTCGCACCGTCTTCCGCTCACGGAACGGCCCCAAGTATTTTTGGTTACGCATTCTCTTCGAAAATTATCTTTACATAGGCCCGTTATATCTGATAAACTGAAAATAATACCTCTGGAGGGTCTAGAGGGTTGGTACAGAAAGCCACAGTGGTATCCCTAAATTCATTATGCGAAAACATCCTCAGAATTCACAATATTGAAATCCTTGGCGTCGCCGCTCCAAGAAATTACTGCCTTGGAACTAGCGCTCGAATAAATTGTGTTTCCCGTAACGATGTGTTTGGAATCTTTCAAGCATTTGCAATCAACGCTGAAGGAATTTATTTTACTTGTTTTGTTTATGATATGGTGTTATGTGGCAACTTTGATAATACTTTTCTATTTCTTCTTTTCTAAGACAAAAGAATTATTTTTTTTAGCAAAAGTAAATTATTAATTCAGGTAATTCGGACAAAGTATAATAAACATATTTTTCATATTATTGGTCGAGGTCGTCTTGGCGTAGGGGTATACCCCTGCTTATAAGCATGCGACTATAAAAGCAAACGTCGTGGGTTTGATTTCCACTTCCGCAAGCAAAGCAAATTATTTAATATTTTTATTTCCTCGCTCTGGTAACAAGGCAAAGCGTGGCGTTGAGTTGCGCCACTCAACAAGCAATGCCTCAAAAAATTCGCAGAAAGTGGAAAACGGGAGTGTCTTCATGGGAACGGACTGCCATAATACTAGGTTTCCAGGTTCTTTCTGCCTGCCGAGGCAGAATGCGTGAATATATTAATTATATGTTAACAAGATTTTCTCTAATTTTGACTAGAGCAGATATAAGGTCGAATATGTTACACTAACCTAAATGACTTGATAATTATTTTATTATTTATTTTTAAATTAAAATTTTTGTCCGTCCGATGCACACCAGATTATAGCATTTATAATTGGATCAAAAAAAGTAATGTTCCAACGAGGCGTGACTCACTTACATCCTTAATTATTTCTTTTTAAGTTTTGTAATTTTTTACGTATCTGTTACATTTAAGTGTATAGGGGAAAAACTTTATTTATTAAGGAATATTCTTTTACTAAGAGATTTTAAGCGCTGAATTGAGAAAGCAAAATATTGTATTGTTAGTGAACTCGTGTAAAAGAGGGCATATGTAGGTGAAAATAACTATAAAAGCTATGGGATTGTGTCCATCGGGGGCAGTTGCTTGACGGCAACGGCCCCTATTGGAAGGAAACTCGTGTGAAGTATTGTTAGTAGGCGATACATATTACTTATTGCAATTACATAGTAACCCATTCCAAATAGCTTAGAAACATAGACAATGTGTGTTTTTATCGTGTTTTTGTAAAAATGTTAACCGCTTCCGATTTCTAACAGTATTATATTTTTAAATTAAATATATAATTTTAAATTAAAAATATTTAAGTATTTTAAGTTTAAACACCAATTACTAAATCAGCATGCAGTAGTATCGTTGATCAAATAAGAAATATTAACCTAACTCATTGTTAGCTTTATATTGAATTCCTTGAATAGCAAATTAGACAGAGACAACCTAGTGTTAAGACACTCCGTTCCCCACGCAACGCCCAATTTTTGCAAATTGAATGCGGAACTCATCGCTACACTTACCAGAACGAGGAATTGGAAAAAATCATCGCCCCGGAAGGAAATCAAACCCACAACCCTTAAATTTACATTCAAACACTACCCAACTGCGCCTAACGAGCTACATAACTATTATTCCATTTTAAGACATCCATTGCACAATCCCCTTAAACTATCTCAAAACTCACTTCACTTACACCAAGTGTATCTATCTATCTATCTATCTATCTGTTTATTAATAATAAAAACATATCGTAAAACAATTTGCCCGGTAATCTGGTAAGGATTTACTGCCCGGTTATATCGGTGGAATCGGCGTTAAATCATAAAAAGTGGTTATGGCGTGTATTAGCCGCGGAGCAACCGTTTAATAACTATTATTAAAGATACTCACCCAAAAAAAATTCGGATAAAAAAGTGGTTTCAAAACAACCGACAGATACTTTATGGATATCCTGGTTGCTGTGATCAATTGAGTTATATTTATATTAAACAACGTTAAATTAGATTAGATTAGCTTCACGCTGTATCCCGCACACAGCAGGGTAGGCAGAGGGAACTTAGTGTTAAGACGGGGTGTCTTGTTCTCCAGCTTTTGCCGAATTCTGGAGTTCCTAATTGTTGAGTGGTGGAACTCAACGCCGCGCTTTGCGAACAGAACGAAGAAATGAAAATATAAATAAATATTTCATTTCTTCGAGTGGGGATCGAACCCACAACCAGTCCAGGTTGGTCTCTAAGTTACTCTTATCAATTGCTATATTTCTATAATTTTCTTTTATATTTACTATACAAGAGAGAAAACGGACAAGGCAAAAAGCACTAATTTAATAGCGTCTTATCTTTATTTTCGTAGCCATTAATTTTGACAGGTTTTTTTATGAGGCACGATACTGGTTTTTAAGTGGTCATTATTGGTGGCTATCAGTTCAGTCAGTTTTGTGTAATTAAACAAACAAACATACGAGGTTGAATGGCTAATCGTTTTAATTTAAAATATTATAAATATTGGTAAAAATTATATATGAATTTGGGAATGTTTTTTGGCCGTAGGTGTCTAATTTTTTTATGGAAAACTTCTAACACTACCATGGCTTGACTTTGAATTTCTATTTTTTTGTAAACAAACTAAACCCATCGTGGGTTCAGGTTCAGGATTTAGATTCTAGTAGACAGCAGCCGATTATAACAGGTTTCTCTTAGCATCCCGCTGTATGATTTGGTGAAATTAAAAACTTACTCATAAAGGTTCCCAGGTACCTTCTGCCTACCCTGTTGTGTTCAGAATACAGAGCGATATAAAATAAACTTAGAATTAATTTTACGAATAAGTTAGTTTATTCTTTTTTTTAGTAATTTTTTTTTCAGTTAAATTCTTTCATTCTGGTGTCTCAAGTGTGCATATGCAATTTTAAGTTATGATTCAAATATTTGGCGCCATATCCTTGAAAAGTCTGGCCATAATTTTTTTTTTAAAGTATAGTGAGTATCGAAACTCTGATATCCGTACCAAAACCAAACAAATTCTTAAGTTATTACCATGAGTGGCGGAATTCAACGCCGCGCTTTTGACTCAACATCAGAATCAAAACTCCTTAAGTGGGAATCAAACCCACAACCCGTCGCGTTTACCGCTACTCACTTGGCCTCTGCGCCACGACTGGCCCCAACTACTAGTACTTGCAAAAATAACGCCACATACAAACGCAGATATAGTAGCCGAGCGAAGGATAATTCGGTACGTTTAACGTCGCGTCAATCGTAAAGGGCACATCACTTGCCCCCCGCCTCTGAACATGTGTCGTAAAGAGACCTCTTCGGCTAACAATTTCCTGATGGTCTGTAAATAGTAAGTTTATTGTCTTTTTATGAGGTACTCGGACCGTAAAAAGGAAATAAAAGAGCACCGCCGATGGTGATAATAAAAAAAATAATTTTCGACTCATCTTCGTGATTATCTCCCTCAGCTTTTACGAGGTTCCCGCGGGTGGGAGCGAGAGGGAAGTTTAACAGCGTGTCGTACCGATGTGACCCTTTCTGCTGGATGGGGTAGAAGTCGTAAAATGGCAGCATAAGGATAATGTTCTGGGTTTCCTATACTGCGCTTCATTCATGATTTCGTTTGAGTACAATGCTGTATACATGTAAATCGGGTTGCTCTCTCGTCGATAGTCACATACGAGCGTTTTCCCCCCCACATTATTCGATGTATTACATTCCTAATAGAATTATTTTACGTTTTTTATTTGGTTTTAAACTAGCTATTTTATTTATTTCTATCTCATGTAAGCAGTGGATTGCAGTAAGGTTTTATGTGGTGGTGGTAAATTTTAACTAAAAATCGTTGTTTCACCAACCGGAAGAACCCAAGGAGTGTCCTAGTGAAATGTAGGTCACGCAAAAGGTTTACCAGAAGGAAACCGGAAAGCGATGCTGAAATCAATAAAAAATGGGCAGGCTGTGTTGAGCAACAAATGAGATACACTTTACTTTTTACACTAAAACACAGCTTAACCATAACTAATACTAATTTTAAAGAATATATGGATTTAAAACGCAGAATTCCAAATAAGTAGATCAAAGAGTTAGAATTATTTAAATATTACGTAATATCTCTCTAAATATGCTAGATGCTGTTAGATTTCCTTCACAGTAAAACCAACAGCATCTAATAAAACAATATATACTCGTACATAATCAATTAAGCGACACGTCCAAACAATGGTTAATTGTCGCGTCAAAGAGCCAGGGTCCAGTAACTTCCGCAATTCAAATTTAGGCGACGATAACGGTTTCATTAATTGCGCGTGGGGATGTCCCGCTATCACGCTAAGTCCCTGTCCCGGCACTCCATTTGTTCAGCTCGGGTGGCTCCGGGACCTATCCTAATTCTTAAAGGGCCATCGGCAGACCTTTATACGTTAATAAAGTTGCGATATAAAAAGAATAGAGGCGTCCAAGGGTGAAGGAAGGGTACGTCTTAAGTGCGCGTTTAGGAGATGTAGTGGGCGTGCGAATTTGTCAGACTACCTTCAACATTCAATTGATTAAATAAAGACAAGAGTTTCTTTGTTTGGGCTATGAGAGGTTTTCTTCGTTCGATAGATAGTAATGTATGGTTTCTTTTTTAGAGTTCCGATTTTAGGAGTGATTTTTGAACATTTTGCTGAAAACACTATAATTTTTTCTTTTAGTACACCAAGATGCCACCAATCTCACCCAACTAAAATTCTTCATACATCACTATCAATTAATATAATTACCCTAAATACTGATAAAAATATATATTCATCAAAAACAATACCTTCCTTATTTAGACAAAAAGTAACCCATCCCATATAATTCGGATAAACCAAGACACCCCATCAAGTACTCGGCCTAAACAAAGAAGGTTATACGCCGTAAAGGAAACGTGAGTGTTTTATAGCCCGTTCGAGCTTTATTTAACGCTCTCATACCAATTTTATACTCGGCGTCTCGACGTCTGATGCCTTCATGGGCCCTTAAGACCGTATCGTGGGGTTCGACGTTATTTCGAGATTGCATGTGTTTCCCCAGTTTGATGGTCTATGACACGTTTATCAGTATGGGGGGAAATTTGCATGGTGTTATTTTGTTCGGAGTTTATTTTATGTTTTTAGGTTTGTTGGGTGATATGTTGTATGTGTGTATTTGGGGCTGTCATGGCCTATCAGCACAGCTTCTGTCTTTAAACTGGACCGTTGTGAATTCGATTTTTACTCAGGGGAAAAGAATTCTTTCAATATCTTGGTCTTATACAAGATAAAGCGTTCTGAATACCGCCACTCAAAATGCAATATTTCGAAAAATATGCGTTAAGAGGGGTAGGGAGTGGTAACACTAGGTTACCTCCATGCTATGCGGGATACAGCGTGAAACTAATAAAAAAAAACTTTTCATACAAATTTATTATTATCTCAACAACCACACAAACAATAATTCACTCACACATTCACATTCACACAATAAAATGATATACACCGATTTAATAATCCGACGTTAATCTACACATTTTATTTAAATTTAACAACTTTAAACATCCAAAAGTTATTTAAAACGGACGCAACAAAGGCGAAAACTTCTCAAAAAAAATAATATCACGTGTATTTGTAACTATAAAATAAGTTTTATGGGCGTCATAAAGTTAAAAGTATCGGGAAAAAGGTTCCCAAACCGCATTCTCAAACTGAACAACACTTATTGTAATCGGTGCTAAATCGGATAAAGTGACACTCGAGAAAAGCGAGTTAAGTTATTTAGAGGCCCCTGGCACTAGTCGGTAATCGAATTTGAGACCACTTGGCGGTGGAAGTGTTACTTTGTTAGGCTAGGGGTGGTGTGGATTATGCAAAAACACTATCTCGAATGTTTGAGAGCACTTGATATAAAAAATTTAATAATGTAAATGTTATCGGGTGGAATATATGAATTTTTATTTCTTTTCTGGGTATATTGCATTAGAAAAGTAATTTAATTTTTTTCTTTACATTATTGTAAATATCATTTAACTTTTATACTCGTGTTTGATCACAAAATAAAAGAAAAGAAATGTTTATTAGAAATGTTTATGTTGCGGCGTTGAGTTCTGCCACTCAACACGCAATGCCTCCAGAATTCGGCAGAAAGTGGGGAACGGAATGTCTTAACACTAGGTTCCCTCTGCCTACCCTGCTGTGTGCGGGATACGGCGTGAAGCTAATAAAAAAAAATGTTTAAAAGAAATTAAGAACAATACGTCCAGATATTTGTTTTTTTTTCTTATTTTTAATTAGATACTAAAACAGAACCACAAAGTCACTCAGCCTCACCATCTACAATGATCCTCAACCATTGCGTAACCTAACGCCGCATTTTAAATAACCATACTGAGAATATTCTAATTTAAATCCACGTCCAATGACCCGAGCCACTGGTGGAATTCCAGATTATTATGAGACATTATTAGTTTAGATCGAGATCGTAAACGATAAAACAACGGTTCGTAAAAAATTGTCATTATTATTCATGTCTTGCCATAAGGCGCAATAGACTACGGGTTCCATTTGCGTCACGTTTTTGAACTAAATGCGTTACATGACTTTGTTTGGATGGTTCTGGTTAAATTATAATGGAGTGATTGGTCACTGAAGTCTCTTTTTGAGCCAAATAATGAAATTATAGGTATATTTATAATGTTAAGACAATTCGACAAGTATCTATGTGGCTAGTAACTTAATTTTCTATATAATGACAATCTATATTACACAATTAACTAAATGGCAAAACAGGCAAAATTTATACATTTAAGAGATTCTGATAAATTTTACACAAAATTATAAAAGCTTCCCTGGAGGGAAAAAAACTATTTTAATTTCTCTGCTCTAGTACAGCAAAGTGATTGAGTTTCGACAGTCAACGCAGAGAAAGTCGAGAACGGAGTGTCTTAACACTAAGTTTATTCTGCCGACCCTGCTATATAGATACGGCGTGAAACTAAAAAGAAATCAATACAAAAAATGAAAAATTCAATAAAAAAACACACAAACAGCTCGTCTAACCCTACACATGTAACATTTAGTTAAATCAATTCGTACATAGTACTAGTAACGTGTCGTTTTCGTATTCCGATGATATAGCACAAATCTATTTGAATATTTCTACGTGAGCCGCATTAATACGCGGACCAGCAAAATTGTAACTTAGACAATATGTTTTATTTATGTTACACGTTGTTTTAATTTGTTTGGGTATTATCAGTTTTTACGGATGGACGGCACAGTGGCTTATACGTATGTGACAGTGGTCTCGAGTTCGATACTTGAGTGTTGATAAATTATACGTTGTTTTTTTTATTATGTTGCGTTCAAGTTTGCTAGTATTTTTCACGTTATTGCGGGTTAAGTAGAGGCTAACTAGTGTCAAGACACTCTTTTCTTTGCATCAACGTATCTAATCTTGTAGAGGAGCCTGGTTCAAATTTTAAAATGCAAACTGACTGAAAAAAATCAATTTACTATATATGAAACTAGTAATTTAGTTGACTAGCAGGACAAAACTTTAGCTTTGACCTGGTGATGGACTGAGAAGTTTTTTTAATTTAAAAATAAAATATAGTTCCTTTGAATTTAAAATGAACTTACAACCATCGTTTATAGTAATACACTGTGCCAGTATGCCACAGTGTCAATTTAAGTTTAATGCTATAATTTAATCTTATAGTAAAATAATTGGCGACAAATTCGCCATTGCGCCGTGAGTGACCGATGCCCGCCGCTGCGCTTTATAACGTGTAAATGATAGTGAATGTATCTTAATTTAACTCGGCGGACTGTACTTTTTTGTAAATTTCCAATTTTTTATTTTTTTTTAAATCAAAATTAAATCAGCTTCACGCTGTATCCCGCACACAGGGGGGTAGGCAGAGGGAACCTAGTGTAAAGACACTCCGTTCCCCACTTTCTGCCGAATTTTAGAGGCATTGCGTGTTGAGTGGCAGAACTCAACGCCGCGCTTAACCTCGACACCAGAGCGAAGAAATGGAAATATAAATTTAAGTAAATATTTCATCTCCTCGAGTGGGGATCGAACCCACAACCAGTCGATTTTGCAGTCACACCTCGTGCCGCTGCGCCACGACCGGCCTCTATCTCTATCTCTTTTTATTTGTTTTAAGTAAAAAAATACATGTTTCGTTATAATATGGTGACTAATTCTTGGTTGCGTTAAGGAGGATAATGTTGATGACAGTGGACGAGGCGAAAGAGGTTTATAGATATAGTAGAGTTTGGTACTTCGATTTCTCCGACTATTCTTTAAATTAAAGCATGTGGTGGGAAACCCAAATAAAAATAAATATAAATAGAATAAAAATAGATAAAAATAGATCAATTTTCATATAATAAAAACATTTACATATTATACAAATCTAAAATCTCGTACCACACGTGACTGCGCTAAAACTGAAAAACAAAAAACAAAATATCACGACGTCCATCTATTTTCGTTTTTATTAAAAACGAAACAATAAAAAAAAAACAAGACACGACGCCAAGAAATAGATACCCATTATAAAAATGAACATTTATATTTTTTTACCAATAGCCACACTGTACGCGGCCACAGTCAAGTGTCAACGCCTCACAGCCGATGTCAGTTTGACAGGTCCTCTATAGGATTTTCTAACTTTCAGCTTTCACTATACATACTCTGTGTTGGTTAAAATTAATTAACAGTCACACTGTGGAAGTTTTGGCATCGTCGCCGTCTAGAAAAACTTTTAAAATATTGGAAATAGAATTGACTGATGATACACCACGTAATGAATGTCGTGTGAAACGTCAGTGTTTTATTAATGTTGCCATATATACAGCCAGAAACAATATTTGTGAGATATGTTAATTTTAGTGTTATCTGTTGAATTTTTTTTTTAAATGTGACGTGAGTGTTCGTTTAATAAATGAGATGTCATCGCCTTGTTAGAATTAAATTTGTTTTTAGAAACGCCGGTTCATAGATTTTGCTACTGGCTTTTTTTAATCAGCCTCACGGTGTATCTCGGGTCTGCAGGATAGGCCTAGTGTTAAGACACTTCGCTCTCCACTCTCCGCTGAATTATGGAGGTACTACTACTGGCTTAGATTACTACTATTTGGTATATTAGTGGAGTACATGAGAAAAACTAACAAAGTTGTTGTTTGTTATATGGATACTTAACATTTTTCTTTCTAAATATTTAATTCTAACCGGATACGATAAAACACTCGACGTCGAGATTAGTCTTTTTTCAAAATAAACATAACAGAGTGCTATTTGCCTACGAGGGGCACAAGAGATCTCCTGTTCTCATCTCAATGGTGTTTATTTAAAACCACTCAAAAAGTCAATAGACCTACAAACACGTAATGCCAGTAATCTGTAGTGACAATACTTGAGTATGTAAACAATCCCGCGGGATTCAAATGTGATCGATGTATGTATGTATGTATGTATGTAAGTATCTCGGGACTATTTGGTCGTAGATTAATGCTGTGATCTTGAAATTAGTTGATTCCTGACCCAATATTGTCAACGCGGCAGTGTGGGTTCGATTCTCATTCGTCGGGGAAATGAAATCGTCGCTTATATGGTACCAACCATGAAAAGCGCGACATTGAGTGTCCACTAATCAACACGCAATGTTTCAAAAATTTTATGTTGCATGGGGAACTGATTATTTTAGCACCAGGTTCCTTGTACCTATCGTGATATATGCGAAATACAGCGGGAAGTTAAACAAAACAAACATTCCCCAAAATGAAAATCTATGATAAACCTTAAAATAAATTATTAAGAAATTTCGGCCTCCAAATTGTAATTTGTTTAAGCAGTACCGATACCAACTTTATCTATCTCTGAGCAAATGTTGTTTGATCTCAGAAGCAACATCCGGCGTTATCTAATCTACGGTCAGCGATTGTGGCTAAGATATTCACCGAGATACGCGTCATCTTCAACAACAAAAAAAAAATCATGGAAATTTTCACCTAAACGCACTAAATAAAGAAGCTAAACTTGTAAGAATATGGTAAAAATCCTTAAGTTATTTACATCTTACAGCCTTAGGTATCGTGTTTCATAATATTGGTTATAGATAATACAGTGGCGCCACCGCTGATGTGATGCTTTGCAATTTTTTGCCTTGTCCATGTATTTTTTTAATAAAAAAACAACATACACGACGTGACATCAACACGGGTCTTGAATAAGAACTCTTCCAATATTTACTAAGCTGATGGAAGATATTACTTTTTCTTTAAGAAGAAATTTAATTTGTCTTCGTTTTTCCTTAAATATCTTACAGATATAATTATAGTGTAATAATTTAACATTAAGAAACATGGTTTTCCACTTTCCCCTCTTTTCGGGACATTTAGTTAAACTCAACACTGAGCTTTGTCTTGTTATCAGAATGAAATCATTTTTTTTTTCTCGAACCCACAACCGTCCCGCTTACAGTCACACTCTATGTCGCTCCATCACATCGATCTCGCTGATGTTAATTTTTGTAATATTTTTTCTTTGTCTTAATAAATACAATACGCCAGTATAGTATCAGGCTTTGTCTTTAAATTAAAAAAATATATCAATAAAATTATGAATCCGTATATTGTCTCTACATGCAGACCTTGCATGACACGAGACGTACCTACTGATAAAACAACAGCTGTAACACAACCAATAATTCATAAAACAAATAAGTCTTTTCTGAATATATCCAAATGTGTATTTTATTTAATTTAATGAGAAATAAAGCACTCACTAGTTTACTCAGCTGTTGGTAATAATATCATTATCGATATCCGTTCGTCATTATCATAATAAATATCTAATGATACAAAAATAACGGGAAAGGTGCGAACAGCGCTGCCCATTCTACGCACCAGTAATGCCAAATTCCAATTATAATTTGGTAATTGGTTCTAGCACGCAAAATGTCTATACAAATTATATTCCGTTTGGGGGTAGTTTTTTCAATGAGGGATGCGAGAGGGGTCACGCAATCGTCGATAGTGGTGATTTTTTCCATTATTCTC
>JAJHJA010000546.1:0-75545 GCA_021202915.1 Heliconius himera | reverse complement strand
TCCGCGACCGCACAGGGCACTGAAACTGGCGCGCCCAATGCGCTATGGCGGGCTGCAAGAGTGTCTCCACAGTCTACTAGTGTTTTCAATCTGGCAGATTGAGCGCTCCGCCGTAGCGACGCGCATGCGCACACGCCCCCTGCTCCCACTTGTGGGGTACCTCACTACCCATTGTAGACTCTAGTAGCTACTCGTGGAACATCACATCACTAGTCTATATACCCGTCTATATGATAGGTAGAACCATAAATTGATTTAAGCTGAAGTGAGGAAAGGGGAGCGTCAATGCAATTGGTATCAAGTAAAAATAAAAATATTTCTGAAAAACTTGTTGTTTTGTATTCATTGGCAATTTGCATTAAAGGATGGTACAATTTAATGATTTATAATAAAAAGTTTTTTTGAAATCATTTTATTTATAATTTTTTTTAGATTCACACTATACCCTGAATATGGCATAGTATACAGAGAGAACACAGTGTTAAGACATCTCGATCCCTAAGCACTGGAACTCGAAATATTGTGTGGATTAGTATTTTGAAATTAACAGCATTTAAATAGATATGCTTATTGCTCAATTATTATATAAGGCAGACGATTCTATTGCAAATGGTAAATTAATCACAGTCGGGAATTTTGACTGTATATACACGCATGGTTGTGAATTTTAAATTTTAAATTTCAACAAAAATCCAGTTTAAAATTCGCCAAACATGAATGATATATTTATTATGTTACTGAATTTATTGTGTTCCCAGTAACTTTAAATTTTAATAGTGGATGAACAAAATGTTATTATTCTTGCTCATCAATTCCAAGATGAGGAATAAGAGGTGATGTGTGATATATAATTGTATTACATAGGGTACAGCTACATATTTTTTTTACATGATATACAATTGTACCTACTCTTAAAAATATTACGTATGTATGAGATATTTCTTAAAGAATATTAAGTGACTTGAACTCATTCATACTCGAATGCTATTGAGAAAATGACCCAGTTTTAGTATGCCACACTATACCTGCTTCTCTTATCTTTGTATGGTGTCCTGTCTTGTGTAAAGTGTATAAGTAAAATAAAGTTCAAAGCTCTTCCATTAAAGGTTTAAAATATTTCTTTAATATTATGAAAAATGATTTAAAATAGCTTTATTTCTTTATCCTTATATTTGCCCGAATAAACAAAAGAATCTATAGAATTCAAATAATAAATTTTAAACTAACAAAGTCAATAAATTTAAGAATAGCCTTTATATTTGCATTCATATCACACCTGACACATTTATAAAAAAAATATTTATAAAAACAAAAACTTCGACTGCATAAAACTAAAAAGAAAATAAACAAACCCCATAGTTTATTACGATTAACAGTCGGGACCTCTTTAAATTATGCGGAATTCCTGGTAAAGATTTTATTGATCGAAGAATTACATATAGGTCCCGACTGTTAATCCTTATAAACTATTGGGCTTGTTTATTTTCTTTTTAGTTTTATGCAGTTTTTTGTTAGGATTCATTATGGTAATGATAATCATGTTAAATATACCTTTTTGAAATCCTCGTATTATCATTCTATCTCAGATGATTGAGTTCTTGAATTTTATATCCATATTGTGGTATTCGAAACGAAAAAATTTTTTTTTTCACTAAGTCCCCTCTGTGTTTTTTTTAGTTTAACGTCACCTATCTAAGAACATTCAGGCTGCTAATACGAATCTAATGATACCTCAATAATGTAAATCCGTTCAGCGGTTCTGGAGATATGAGGTAATAAAGAATATTACATACATACATACATACAAGATACGCGCGAAAAACATAACCCTTCGTTAGCAGTCGGTAAAAAACATAACCCTTCCTTAGCAGTCGGGAAAAGTTCGGAAATTAGCGATTCCCTGGATGTAATGATAAAATGCTTTCTAAAAAATGCTAAAATCCTGTTGCTGGTGTTGTTCGTAGCTCTGTAGTACTAATCGGTGGCAAGCGACAGCCTTGGTTTGATATGTCTTGCAAACTTAGTGCCTCTAGCAAACGCGAGGCATATCAAATCTGGACAGAGGTACCGGTCACTAACGATGCGAAGGTGAAAACCTCAAAAAGAAAGTATAACCGAGCCTCTAGGTACCTTAAGTGACAATTTGCCAGAGTTCGAGCATATCATTAAAATCGGTGAGAAGCTTAAGAGCTACCTGTCAGGTACTCATCAGTTTTGGGCTCTCTCGAAGGCTACACTTGGAAACTTTAGCCATCCTTCGCTCCCGCCAATACACATAGGAAATGACATATTGGTTCATACGGCGAAAGAGAAAGCCAATTTCCTGGGCGCTCTCTTTACTTTGAATTCGACTATGGCTATATGACTGAGGAACAATGCCGCATATTATCTCGCGGTGCCAGAGCTCAATCGAATCGACATAATCGCAGATTCATGGAAAAGCGTTCTTATCCACTAATGGTTCCGATTCAACTACAGGCCTATTGATATCACCCTCTCGTTCTCAGATGTAATAGAGAGCATAATAAGTAGCCAGCTCTTGGTCAATATGTTCGCCATGCCGCTCAACAGATAAGCTTCCTGGCTCAACGCTGGGCTTTGTAGCGGCATACAAAAATTAAAGCAGTTAAGCAGTTTGGACATGGCGAAGGCCTTCGATCGAGTGTGGTATAGGGCGCTAATTGCGAAACTTCTATGTTATGACCCTTCCAAAAATGTATTCAAATGTCATTGGCAGAGCGAGACAGTACTCCAGTCCAAAACACAGAATAGTCCTGTATAGGGCCCAGGTTCGGCCTCATATGATGTACTGTTCTCATCTTTGGACTGTTACACCCCAATATGAGCCACCATTTGATCAACCATACAATATAGAGCCGTTCGATTCGTTGGGAAATTATTGATCTGTCAAAGCTAGACAATTTGAACTTCTTGTGGAACCTGTCGATTCTACGGTGTTTCTCGGTATCACCATTGACTCTAAATTGCAGTGGGGACCTCATATCGATGGATTGGCGAATAGACTTAGCTCAGCAGCTTTTGCGGTTAAAAAAATCAGACGATTAACGGATGTGGAAACGGCTCGCCTTGTTTACTTTAGCTACTTTCATAGTATTATGTCCTACGGCATTCTACTTTGGGGTAATGCAGCCGGTATTAAATTAATTTTTGTCTTGCAGAAGCGAGCTATTCGTGCAATCTATAATTTAAGTCCAAAAGAATCGTTAAGGCAAAAATTTAAAGAAATAAATATTTTGACAGTTGCATCTCAATACATTTTTGAAAATGTTATGTATATTAAGAAGAATATTAAAGATTTTGCCAAAATTGGTGATGTACATAATATCAATACTAGAAATAGGAGTAAACTTATTGCACCTGTGACCCGATTACATCGGGTCCGTAATTCTTTTATGGGACAATGTGTACGCTTTTACAATAGGATCCCAGAAAACGTCCGAGAATGTTCTATATCACAATTTAAGAGTTGTGAAAAGAAGTTTGTGTGTTAAAGGTTATTACCAAATTAATGATTATATAAATATATAGATATGCTTATTGCTCAATTATTATATAAGGCAGACGATTCTATTGCAAATGGTAAATTAATCACAGTCGGGAATTTTGACTGTATATACACGCATGGTTGTGAATTTTAAATTTTAAATTTCAACAAAAATCCAGTTTAAAATTCGCCAAACATGAATGATATATTTATTATGTTACTGAATTTATTGTGTTCCCAGTAACTTTAAATTTTAATAGTGGATGAACAAAATGTTATTATTCTTGCTCATCAATTCCAAGATGAGGAATAAGAGGTGATGTGTGATATATAATTGTATTACATAGGGTACAGCTACATATTTTTTTTACATGATATACAATTGTACCTACTCTTAAAAATATTACGTATGTATGAGATATTTCTTAAAGAATATTAAGTGACTTGAACTCATTCATACTCGAATGCTATTGAGAAAATGACCCAGTTTTAGTATGCCACACTATACCTGCTTCTCTTATCTTTGTATGGTGTCCTGTCTTGTGTAAAGTGTATAAGTAAAATAAAGTTCAAAGCTCTTCCATTAAAGGTTTAAAATATTTCTTTAATATTATGAAAAATGATTTAAAATAGCTTTATTTCTTTATCCTTATATTTGCCCGAATAAACAAAAGAATCTATAGAATTCAAATAATAAATTTTAAACTAACAAAGTCAATAAATTTAAGAATAGCCTTTATATTTGCATTCATATCACACCTGACACATTTATAAAAAAAATATTTATAAAAACAAAAACTTCGACTGCATAAAACTAAAAAGAAAATAAACAAACCCCATAGTTTATTACGATTAACAGTCGGGACCTCTTTAAATTATGCGGAATTCCTGGTAAAGATTTTATTGATCGAAGAATTACATATAGGTCCCGACTGTTAATCCTTATAAACTATTGGGCTTGTTTATTTTCTTTTTAGTTTTATGCAGTTTTTTGTTAGGATTCATTATGGTAATGATAATCATGTTAAATATACCTTTTTGAAATCCTCGTATTATCATTCTATCTCAGATGATTGAGTTCTTGAATTTTATATCCATATTGTGGTATTCGAAACGAAAAAATTTTTTTTTCACTAAGTCCCCTCTGTGTTTTTTTTAGTTTAACGTCACCTATCTAAGAACATTCAGGCTGCTAATACGAATCTAATGATACCTCAATAATGTAAATCCGTTCAGCGGTTCTGGAGATATGAGGTAATAAAGAATATTACATACATACATACATACAAGATACGCGCGAAAAACATAACCCTTCGTTAGCAGTCGGTAAAAAACATAACCCTTCCTTAGCAGTCGGGAAAAGTTCGGAAATTAGCGATTCCCTGGATGTAATGATAAAATGCTTTCTAAAAAATGCTAAAATCCTGTTGCTGGTGTTGTTCGTAGCTCTGTAGTACTAATCGGTGGCAAGCGACAGCCTTGGTTTGATATGTCTTGCAAACTTAGTGCCTCTAGCAAACGCGAGGCATATCAAATCTGGACAGAGGTACCGGTCACTAACGATGCGAAGGTGAAAACCTCAAAAAGAAAGTATAACCGAGCCTCTAGGTACCTTAAGTGACAATTTGCCAGAGTTCGAGCATATCATTAAAATCGGTGAGAAGCTTAAGAGCTACCTGTCAGGTACTCATCAGTTTTGGGCTCTCTCGAAGGCTACACTTGGAAACTTTAGCCATCCTTCGCTCCCGCCAATACACATAGGAAATGACATATTGGTTCATACGGCGAAAGAGAAAGCCAATTTCCTGGGCGCTCTCTTTACTTTGAATTCGACTATGGCTATATGACTGAGGAACAATGCCGCATATTATCTCGCGGTGCCAGAGCTCAATCGAATCGACATAATCGCAGATTCATGGAAAAGCGTTCTTATCCACTAATGGTTCCGATTCAACTACAGGCCTATTGATATCACCCTCTCGTTCTCAGATGTAATAGAGAGCATAATAAGTAGCCAGCTCTTGGTCAATATGTTCGCCATGCCGCTCAACAGATAAGCTTCCTGGCTCAACGCTGGGCTTTGTAGCGGCATACAAAAATTAAAGCAGTTAAGCAGTTTGGACATGGCGAAGGCCTTCGATCGAGTGTGGTATAGGGCGCTAATTGCGAAACTTCTATGTTATGACCCTTCCAAAAATGTATTCAAATGTCATTGGCAGAGCGAGACAGTACTCCAGTCCAAAACACAGAATAGTCCTGTATAGGGCCCAGGTTCGGCCTCATATGATGTACTGTTCTCATCTTTGGACTGTTACACCCCAATATGAGCCACCATTTGATCAACCATACAATATAGAGCCGTTCGATTCGTTGGGAAATTATTGATCTGTCAAAGCTAGACAATTTGAACTTCTTGTGGAACCTGTCGATTCTACGGTGTTTCTCGGTATCACCATTGACTCTAAATTGCAGTGGGGACCTCATATCGATGGATTGGCGAATAGACTTAGCTCAGCAGCTTTTGCGGTTAAAAAAATCAGACGATTAACGGATGTGGAAACGGCTCGCCTTGTTTACTTTAGCTACTTTCATAGTATTATGTCCTACGGCATTCTACTTTGGGGTAATGCAGCCGGTATTAAATTAATTTTTGTCTTGCAGAAGCGAGCTATTCGTGCAATCTATAATTTAAGTCCAAAAGAATCGTTAAGGCAAAAATTTAAAGAAATAAATATTTTGACAGTTGCATCTCAATACATTTTTGAAAATGTTATGTATATTAAGAAGAATATTAAAGATTTTGCCAAAATTGGTGATGTACATAATATCAATACTAGAAATAGGAGTAAACTTATTGCACCTGTGACCCGATTACATCGGGTCCGTAATTCTTTTATGGGACAATGTGTACGCTTTTACAATAGGATCCCAGAAAACGTCCGAGAATGTTCTATATCACAATTTAAGAGTTGTGAAAAGAAGTTTGTGTGTTAAAGGTTATTACCAAATTAATGATTATATAAATGATAACACGCCTTGGGGATGAAATGCTCGCTCCAGTCTATTTCAAAGTATCATTGTCAGAAACGCTGAAATGTGATTTTGTATAATTGATTTTAAAAAAATAAGTCCCGCTGAGTTTCTTGCGCCGGTTCTTCTCAGGTCTGAGGCAGTAATTTTAGTGAACTGGTGGTAAATTATTTGACGTTCAAAAAATGAAGCATGTAACTTCTTATTTTGAATAAAATTATTTGACTTTGACTTTCTAAAATGTGAAAAATATTTAGTAAATAGCATTCTCTCTTGCCAGACGATAATTCTTAATAATTATCTTTGGGTAGCGGAAATTTGTAAAAATCTCCCTACAGAGGTGCTAACAACATAAATAAGTTGTAACAATCGTATAAAAATGACGACGTAGCTTGATGAGAACATATGGCTTAGTGGTCAGAGCGCCTGGTCGGTTTCCAGAAGGCGCGGGTTCGAGTCCCCCTACGTTAAGATTTTATACATTTTCTAAATAAACATAAATAAGTTGTAACAAGCGTATAAACATTTCGACGTAGCTTGATGAGAACGTATGGCATAGTGGTCAGAGCGCCTGGTCGGTTTTCAAGAGGCGCGGGTTCAAGTCCCTTCGAGTTCGAGAGAGCTAAATTCAATTTTTTATATAACGTTTTCTAAATAAGTATTGACCCAGTAGTTTCTGAGATAATCGAGTACAACCAAACAAAATCTTCCGCTTTATAGTGTTAATATGTACTAACGACTCGCTCTCAATCAATCTTGAACTACATTATTATTTACTTACTAATCTGAATTACTTTCGTGACCTAATAATTAGATTATTAAAATTCAATTCAATAAAAAATTGTAGCATTTTTTGTCGAACCAAATACTTTATATTGATATAGATTTTTTATCTATTTGATATTGAAACAAAACAAACACTATATGTTAAGGGAAGCTTGTCAAGATACAATAGTGAAAACTGCATTTAAATGGGTTAAGCAGTTTGTGAGATTAGCGTGCACAAGCGCACAGACAGGTATATAATGGCCACGATTGGCTTCATAATTAATTGTTACTAAAATACCAAATGTAAGGTATGATATTATTCTCATTTAATTTTGAGTTTTCTGTATATTAAGCATAAACTTTATGCTAAGATTCTATTGTGATGTTTTACAAAATATAATTTCTTTTAGTTAGTATCATTTATCGTGAAGATGACAAATGTATAATGCTGTTATACAGAGTGTTTTTGTCAGCACGACTTTAAATGGAACCACAGTTTTAACTACTGTATAAAAGCCTAATATATTAATTCCCAAAAAGGAAAAGGAGTTTTTTTAAAGAAAATAAATAATAAAATTCTCGTTGTAAAATAAAACGCCAAGAACAACGCACGGAGACAGATAAGCCTATCAAAGGGAAACTGCCACATACGCCTCATTCTGAAATCGAGTTGTAGGTATTGGCGGCAAAGTTCAAAGTTATTTAACCTTTATTTAACCGTAGTATTTTTGTAGTAATACGTTATTGGTATCTATGCGTAACTGCGTCACACGAAATACAGGTATGGATAAACATCGTAAAATGAAAAAAAAATCCTACGTCTTAACTGTTGAGGTATCTTGATTAATTTCTTTAGGTATGGTTTTAAAATATTTTACCCTAAATGTATATATTATATCGTTTGCGATTTTAGTGTCTTTTGTAAAATAAAGTGAGACTATTTAAATATATATATATTTTATAAATTGCAACTAATATTAACTTTACAACAATTCTTAGGCGACTGTAATTTTTTTGCACACATTTTCTTATTAAAAAGAAAAAGATTAAATCTAAGCATATTTGTATAATAAACATTATATAATACACCTTTATGTTTATAATGTTTATTTTTATTTTATTTTTGTAATATTTGACATTAATGTATCAATCATGACGCTTAAAAAAATTAAAACAAGTATTTTTATATTTTAATATTTCAGCATCTACACATTACTTACATATGGAATTAAATTATGAAGTGTATGTAAATGTTATAAATATTCTACAAATTGTTACATATTAATTTAAACAATAATTATTTCAATACTGTCCTTTCATTGTACTATGTGTTTGTTGTTCTTATATTTATATTAAGCTACCTAACTGTACTTTGTACATAATATTGCTAGTAATTTTTAACAAATGTATAGTTTCAATATATAAATGCTATTTATTGAATTAGTTCAAAAATTTAGAAAAAAAAATTAAACAAAATCCTGCATTATTTTTAAACAATATAAATATAACATAGATATATTTTTCCTTGTATAAATAAAGTAAAAATTACATGTAACATATACTAATATTGATAAACAGACAGGGGGGTATAGGGGGTCTTCCAAGTATTACATACCACAACTTGGGGGAGGAGAGGTCCTGTAAAATGTTATGATGCCTTACTTAATCAACACTTTACGTAACAAAGGTTTACTTTTATTTTTGTACGAAACTAAGTAAATAAAATCTTCTAAGTTTCTAATTAAGCCTTTTTTTGCTAAGAGGGAGAAAATTTTCAAGTTGCTGTAAATGACTCTTTAGTTTTATATAATAAAATACATTGCATTGTGTACAAAAACATGTATAACTGTATATGTAATAACTTCTATATGCATCTTTAACATGGCAATTGATTACTGTAGCTATATAATTTTACTTTATACAATATAACCTTAATGTAACAACCCTCAATACAACAATTTCCTCGATTTAACGAATTTGTTCAAAATCTTTTTATAACGAATTTCATGAAATTATAATATTTACTTAACAAATCCTATCAGTTTACTACATTCAATTTCGTATTAAATTCATATCTCGACAAGTTTAGACTTGTTCTTCAAATCTTTTGTTGTTTGGCATTCACTAATGTAAACATTGCTGTATTAAACACTGTTGTTTTAAAATTTGCAATGACTGATAAACGAAAAACCTGAGATGATTTTTTTTTTAATGGATCATAGACCCTTCCAACCTTTGTATAACAAACCTCATCTGATTCCCTTCAGTATCATTAAATCGAGGTTGCACTGTATAATATTTAATTATTATTTTTAATTTCAATATGCCTACTGCTAAATCTATAGCATGTTATAAAAATCTAGATACAAAAAGCCTAATAAATTGTAATGATTTTTTATATAGAGAACATAAGCAGTCTGTATAAATAAGGTAACACAGTTATAAATATTTTTTATCACAACATATTATGTGTCAATTGATCTGTATAGTTACATTTATTATTTTTTATCACGTTCTATCTCGCATATAGCAAGGTAGGCAAAAAAATGGATTATTTGATTTCCCCTAATGGGAATTGAATCCACAACCGTCGCGTCTACAGTCCCTGAGTCACTGCACCACGACGGACTATATATTATTGTACTATGATGATAAATTCATTATGTCTCCTAGTTTAGGTAACACAACATCAGGAAGAGGTGGTCTTCTATCATTTCTCATTTTCTCTAAATCCTTTTCGGAAGTCACTCCAGTCATAACAAGAAGTGTTTGAAATCCACATCTAACTCCAAATTCAATGTCAGTATTACACCTGAAAAATATAACATATAACCAATATAAATAAAATAAATATCAAGTAATTTTTTTTAAACATTTTTAAAGTGTTATTCCACACTTAGGTCCCGCTATGTTCAAATTTTTATACATTTTCTAAATAAGTATTCTAAATAAGTATTCTAAATAAGTATAATATTAAGTAATTTATTTCATGGTAACTTGATGGTATTTTTATAACTTGTCCTTTTTCAAGTTATGTAAAAATAAATGTGCATGTTTTTCTTATTATATTTATTTATATTAATCTCTATTATTACAACTTAAAATGGTATATAGAGTTAAGGAAAATGTTATTGCAAAATCTATATAATGTTTTGTAATTGCCACTAGAGTATCTGAATATATGAATAAAACTACAAAATAAAATTAAAACTATCTACATGATGACATTATTTATTATCATGTAATTTCAAAATGTCATATAAATATATGTATAAGTCTTTATTTTTAATAAAACCCTACTTAAAAGACTTTGTTTTCAGGCAAAAAGATGTTTTTTTTAAATAATTTGTTTTGACCAGTAACTACATGTAATTGTAATTATTCCACTAAATATGTAATAAGTATATTATACTCGGTGTAGTATGTAAAATAGTGTTCACATGCTTTTTATATATATAATATAATTATTATTAATGATATTGAAAACAATATTAACTATTAATGTTAGTAAATAAAAAAAAACATAAATAGTTAATTAAGACAACGAGAATACCAAAATTAAAGAAAAAGCTAATTCTCTCCATCCTAATAAATAGTTTAGTTTTATAATAGTTTTTTTTTGTAATTTTTAGTCATACCTGTCACCAATCATTAAAGTTCTAGCAGGATCTAAGCCAAATGATTCAAGAAACTTTCTAACATAGTCATTTGGCTTGCCTAGCACTAAGGCCTTCCTTTCTGAACATGTCTCTACAGCCCGTACTAGTGTTCCCGTTCCTGGTATAATAATGGAACTAGATTTAGGAAATCTTTCATCAGTGTTAGTTGCAATAAATAGGCATTCCTCATTGGCAAGATAAGATGCAGCTTTCATTAACTTAGGATAGCTGACATGTTCATCAAATCCAACTACTACTGCTCCAACTTCTGGGTCCATGTCTGCCGGAGTCATCGACTTAAAATCTGCCTTGACATGATCAGGCTGAAAGCATTATATTGTATTATATTAGCAATCTGTATAACAATAATTGAAGATGATAAAAATCTTATTTGGTTTTTTTAGAGGTGAGCTTCCACTGAAGATATAGTAATTATATAAATAAACATGATTAATACATGTACATATAAATATAACTACTTAATGTAAAAAGTAAAAATTTCCATATGAATACTTTATCAATAATTCTCATTATCCTTAGTAGTTGTTTTTGTAATTCTTGATCAATTTATGCTTTTGGACATGAAACTGAAAGGGTTAAAAATAGTGGTAATAGCTTTAATATTAACTTTAGTCAAAAATGAATATTTTTACATTTAATGGAACATACTAACCCCAACTCCTATATGCCGAATTCCCACAGCTTTAAGTTCATCACCGATTCCATTAGAGCCCAATAAATACACTTTTTTTCTAAATCCAATTCCTTTTAAGTAATGTGCTACTAAGTAAGCTGTAGAAAGTATCTCCTCCTGTTAACGGAATATTTTACAATTAATTTAATACAAATAAGGCATGATAAATATAAATTGTATTTAAAAACAATTTTAAAGAGTACTACCGGCTCTGCAATAAAGCCAAGCTGCTGAGCTTTAATAGCGAAATCACTGCGTATTTTTGTAGAATTGTTGGTAACATAAAATATCCTTTTGCCTAATTTACGGAAATAATTCATAGCCTCTGCCGATCCCGGAATCGCATTATTATTAATCCATAGTACACCTGCAAAAATAAAAGAGACCATTGATATGTGACCACTAACATAAAATTTATATACCATAAGATTTATGACATACAACTTACCATCACAATCACTTAAAACTGTATCAAAAGAATTTAAAAATTCCTGAACTTTGTCTGAAGACGCTTCTTGAAGGTTGAAAACTGATGATTTAAACATTTTTTTGTTGGTTGTTACTATGGATCTATTGGGTTTGTTGCAACTATGTCTCCTACTAATACAATACAAATTATTTCTTAGGTATGTTTGAAAATGTCTGATCATTTTTAAAATGATGATAAACAGCGATTGATTGGTTATTTCATAATATTATAAGCAATGGCCATGATAGTTTCAAATTAACCTACCTTGCCGATTAATTTGAAATCAAAAGGTCAAACTAATGTCAATTGTCACTTTGATTTTCCCTATAGGTTGCCAATGTCAAAGTTATAAGTTTTTAACATTGGCAACTGACGTTTCATTATAAGTTTATAAGTTTGCGCTTGCAAATTATAAACAAATATGCGAAAATAAAACAAAACATATAGATGTATATTTTTTTTAATGTTCACTGTTTACCTGCTCAGAATCACGTTGTATTGTATTTGGGATAGACCTGAGAATTTCTTTAAGATTACATGAATAAATAACCAAAATAATCAATGACTTTACAATTTTGTTCCTATTACTTTTGTAAATAAACCTCTATCGACACATATATGGTACTCAAAAGCATGCGGCTTAGTGATATTTTCATTATGGAACAATTTTCGTTATGAAAGTAAGTAAATTTATATATGAAATAAATGGTTCTTTCATTTTTTTAAAAATTAAAACTATTGTCTAATAGTAAATGAAAGTGTATGAAATTTTTACCCATTTAAAATGTACACACACGCTGTGTTACAAACTCAAATTCACCAAATAAAAGGTAATTGCTAGCTTTAATTTTACTGTTATTTACTAATTTGAAACCTTATGAAAACTTTAAATTCAACAGTTTTTTTTATTGACTTAAATTGTTTTTATTTTTACCAAAATCGGTTTTATAATAAACTATTCTATAATAGTAGTAGACCTTAATTTAAAAGTAGGACCTATAGAAGGTAAAGAAAGGGAGCATAGTCTTTGTATATCAGAAAAAGGCCATCCATTAAGTATATAATATATAAGCCAATAAATTAAGGACGTGCTACTGTGATATGAGTGTTATTTTCGATTGAAACCCTATAAATTTAAAAATAAGGATAGGTATACTGTACGTAATTAAACTCATTTTGCGTAACAAAATTGATTTTTCATAAAACATAGGCATAAACTTGTAATATTTATGTATAAAAACGTAGCGGTATCGCATGAACCTGACGGCGGATAAATATTATATTAAAGTAGACTGAGAGATGATCTATATCATCTACTTGAAAACTGAATGCCCCTCCACTATACTTACAAACACAAAAATATATTTGTGGTGGTGTGTGTGAGGTGTAGAGTCGTTAATTTCTAAACGTAAACTAGGAATGTAAATAAGTTTGACATTTCGTGGTGCTCGTTAGTCGCTACCACAGAGTACATTCTATATACTATAATAGAGACCAAACTTCGGCATCAAAAGTGGTAACATGGATCAACGCCATCTATACGTCTAAGTATCAACTATATAAAAAAGTTATATACATATATGTATATATATAACTGTGTATGCTACTATATATACCGTCATATATATATACTTTTACGTACATATTTTGTTGCACATATATAGATGTAGAAACAGTATACGAAAATAAAATACATCTCCAATTTATTTATTTTATTGAATCACACATTTATACAATAGATTTTAGGGTAATATAATATTATTCGTAGGCAAAATGATATTTGACCGTCGCCTACATCACAGTATGTAAATTTTTTTTTTACATTTTATTCAATAAAATTATTTTAAATAATTACGATTCAATATATATATAGCATGATATTTCCAATTATTTTAACCCCATATAGTATGCACTGAAATTTTACCGTTTCCGAGACATTAGCCATTTTATAAAAATTAAATACCATATGTGCATAATCAATTGTTTTTTATTAAAGTATACACTTTAGTAAAAAGCAATTGATTATATAGTATATTATTGAACTTATAATTTTGTCATCATCAAATAACATAAGAGTATAGATGTCTTAAGTCACACTAGGTGTCTATTAAGACATTTATTAAATTTCTTTGCATTCGTTTGGAATTTATCACTATCATCATCAATTTGCTTTCTCCCAGCCAATATCCTACTGATATTTTTACAATAGTTAAACATCAAACAACAAATCACAATATATATAATCAACTAATTTATTTTATGTAAAACACATTAAATACAATGAAAATCAATTAATATAGATATTGTAATTTTGATTATTTCTTTTAATTTTCTTTTTTCTAAATTTTGTTTAACTATTTGATTAAACACATCTTGGATATTTGAAATTAATTAAATAAATTCTTTGCTGGGAGTGCAAACCCACCATCGACCTGCATATTCTCTATATTGTATATATTCAATTTCATCTTTGGAATATAAATTACTTGTATATTAACTGCATGATTTAAAAATGTTAGTTTTTTTTTTAAATATCCACACATATACTACAGAGGTGCTATAATACGAGTATCGGTTTCTTTCACCTCCAAAGGTGTCATTGCATAATTAAATATAGATTTAAAATCTAATGTGCAGGTCGAAGACATAGTTTACAGAAGTTACATAGTTTCACTATTGTCATCAATGACAATTTTTAAATCATGCAGTTAATATACAAGTAATTTATATTCCAAAGATGAAATTGAATATATACAATATAGAGAATATGCAGGTCGATGGTGGGTTTGCACTCCCAGCAAAGAATTTATTTAATTAATTTCAAATATCCAAGATGTGTTTAATCAAATAGTTAAACAAAATTTAGAAAAAAGAAAATTAAAAGAAATAATCAAAATTACAATATCTATATTAATTGATTTTCATTGTATTTAATGTGTTTTACATAAAATAAATTAGTTGATTACATATATTGTGATTTGTTGTTTGATGTTTAACTATTGTAAAAATATCAGTAGGATATTGGCTGGGAGAAAGCAAATTGATGATGATAGTGATAAATTCCAAACGAATGCAAAGAAATTTAATAAATGTCTTAATAGACACCTAGTGTGACTTAAGACATCTATACTCTTATGTTATTTGATGATGACAAAATTATAAGTTCAATAATATACTATATAATCAATTGCTTTTTACTAAAGTGTATACTTCAATAAAAAACAATTGATTATGCACATATGGTATTTAATTTTTATAAAATGGCTAATGTCTCGGAAACGGTAAAATTTCAGTGCATACTATATGGGGTTAAAATAATTGGAAATATCATGCTATATATATATTGAATCGTAATTATTTAAAATAATTTTATTGAATAAAATGTAAAAAAAAATTTACATACTGTGATGTAGGCGACGGTCAAATATCATTTTGCCTACGAATAATATTATATTACCCTAAAATCTATTGTATAAATGTGTGATTCAATAAAATAAATAAATTGGAGATGTATTTTATTTTCGTATACTGTTTCTACATCTATATATGTGCAACAAAATATGTACGTAAAAGTATATATATATGACGGTATATATAGTAGCATACACAGTTATATATATACATATATGTATATAACTTTTTTATATAGTTGATACTTAGACGTATAGATGGCGTTGATCCATGTTACCACTTTTGATGCCGAAGTTTGGTCTCTATTATAGTATATAGAATGTACTCTGTGGTAGCGACTAACGAGCACCACGAAATGTCAAACTTATTTACATTCCTAGTTTACGTTTAGAAATTAACGACTCTACACCTCACACACACCACCACAAATATATTTTTGTGTTTGTAAGTATAGTGGAGGGGCATTCAGTTTTCAAGTAGATGATATAGATCATCTCTCAGTCTACTTTAATATAATATTTATCCGCCGTCAGGTTCATGCGATACCGCTACGTTTTTATACATAAATATTACAAGTTTATGCCTATGTTTTATGAAAAATCAATTTTGTTACGCAAAATGAGTTTAATTACGTACTGTATACCTATCCTTATTTTTAAATTTATAGGGTTTCAATCGAAAATAACACTCATATCACAGTAGCACGTCCTTAATTTATTGGCTTATATATTATATACTTAATGGATGGCCTTTTTCTGATATACAAAGACTATGCTCCCTTTCTTTACCTTCTATAGGTCCTACTTTTAAATTAAGGTCTACTACTATTATAGAATAGTTTATTATAAAACCGATTTTGGTAAAAATAAAAACAATTTAAGTCAATAAAAAAAACTGTTGAATTTAAAGTTTTCATAAGGTTTCAAATTAGTAAATAACAGTAAAATTAAAGCTAGCAATTACCTTTTATTTGGTGAATTTGAGTTTGTAACACAGCGTGTGTGTACATTTTAAATGGGTAAAAATTTCATACACTTTCATTTACTATTAGACAATAGTTTTAATTTTTAAAAAAATGAAAGAACCATTTATTTCATATATAAATTTACTTACTTTCATAACGAAAATTGTTCCATAATGAAAATATCACTAAGCCGCATGCTTTTGAGTACCATATATGTGTCGATAGAGGTTTATTTACAAAAGTAATAGGAACAAAATTGTAAAGTCATTGATTATTTTGGTTATTTATTCATGTAATCTTAAAGAAATTCTCAGGTCTATCCCAAATACAATACAACGTGATTCTGAGCAGGTAAACAGTGAACATTAAAAAAAATATACATCTATATGTTTTGTTTTATTTTCGCATATTTGTTTATAATTTGCAAGCGCAAACTTATAAACTTATAATGAAACGTCAGTTGCCAATGTTAAAAACTTATAACTTTGACATTGGCAACCTATAGGGAAAATCAAAGTGACAATTGACATTAGTTTGACCTTTTGATTTCAAATTAATCGGCAAGGTAGGTTAATTTGAAACTATCATGGCCATTGCTTATAATATTATGAAATAACCAATCAATCGCTGTTTATCATCATTTTAAAAATGATCAGACATTTTCAAACATACCTAAGAAATAATTTGTATTGTATTAGTAGGAGACATAGTTGCAACAAACCCAATAGATCCATAGTAACAACCAACAAAAAAATGTTTAAATCATCAGTTTTCAACCTTCAAGAAGCGTCTTCAGACAAAGTTCAGGAATTTTTAAATTCTTTTGATACAGTTTTAAGTGATTGTGATGGTAAGTTGTATGTCATAAATCTTATGGTATATAAATTTTATGTTAGTGGTCACATATCAATGGTCTCTTTTATTTTTGCAGGTGTACTATGGATTAATAATAATGCGATTCCGGGATCGGCAGAGGCTATGAATTATTTCCGTAAATTAGGCAAAAGGATATTTTATGTTACCAACAATTCTACAAAAATACGCAGTGATTTCGCTATTAAAGCTCAGCAGCTTGGCTTTATTGCAGAGCCGGTAGTACTCTTTAAAATTGTTTTTAAATACAATTTATATTTATCATGCCTTATTTGTATTAAATTAATTGTAAAATATTCCGTTAACAGGAGGAGATACTTTCTACAGCTTACTTAGTAGCACATTACTTAAAAGGAATTGGATTTAGAAAAAAAGTGTATTTATTGGGCTCTAATGGAATCGGTGATGAACTTAAAGCTGTGGGAATTCGGCATATAGGAGTTGGGGTTAGTATGTTCCATTAAATGTAAAAATATTCATTTTTGACTAAAGTTAATATTAAAGCTATTACCACTATTTTTAACCCTTTCAGTTTCATGTCCAAAAGCATAAATTGATCAAGAATTACAAAAACAACTACTAAGGATAATGAGAATTATTGATAAAGTATTCATATGGAAATTTTTACTTTTTACATTAAGTAGTTATATTTATATGTACATGTATTAATCATGTTTATTTATATAATTACTATATCTTCAGTGGAAGCTCACCTCTAAAAAAACCAAATAAGATTTTTATCATCTTCAATTATTGTTATACAGATTGCTAATATAATACAATATATTGCTTTCAGCCTGATCATGTCAAGGCAGATTTTAAGTCGATGACTCCGGCAGTAGAGAAACTATGTAACTTCGACCGATGATGAGATCATGTAATGACTTGCAATGTTAATTTTCACAGTTTTGTCCTAGGATGTGAACACTGTTTAAATTATTTATTAAAAGTGTTGCAAATGTTGACTCAAACTGATCACAAGTATGGTTGTTGTTGTGACACCTCTGACTTCTTACTGCACTAAAAAAATTTTCATGGGGATCTTGATTTAGGTGTTGCAACCACACTGAGTTTATGTTGTACTCAACCCTTAATTTTTTTAATAATGTTTGAATTCCATTCAGGGTCCACACCCAATTTGACACAGTGGGAACAGATTATACTTTTCCTCTGCTTGACAAATATTTCGTTGAATTAAATATAATTTTTGCCTCTGTCCATATATTATTGTGCACAGACTTGGGTGTGGCTGGACCAAGCAATGGTTTCGCATTAAAATGTTGTCATTTATGTAGTCAAAAACATTGTCCAAAAATTATATAAAGCCAGCCGTTTGCTTACATTCTGCCGGTAGAATTCCTTTATCTGAAAACGATGTTAATAATTTAAACTTCACATGATTAAGAATGGGATAAACTATGATATTCCATATTCGATTTTTACTTCTGTCATTATGTGTTGGCTCACAAATGATATGTTCTTAATATATATATTTATATTTTTATTTAGCAAAGTATCATATAACTTGATTATAAAAAAAGTATTATAACATGTTCTTCAACTTTTTAAACAGTTTCTTTAAGAATTTTACTATTGTTCTATAAATTCGCTTCGGCGAATTGATAGAACAATAGTATTCTTAAATTCAATAGTAAAAATGAATTATTGAATTCAGTGGGAAATGGGGAATGAATTGTCTTAACACTGGGTTCCTCTTACCTCCCATGCTGTGTACAGAGATACAGGTGTTTAAAGCTGTTATAGTTTTTAATTATTGAATTATAGTTAAATGAAATTAACAAACAATTAATATTATATTAAAAATTAAGACTCTAAAAAAATGTATTAAAGCACTAGTAATTGTTATCTGCAAACTTAACCTTCATTTTGTTAATTTTGTCAGGATTCACATGGCTTTCCGTTAAGTTTGGAATCAGTCTAATCTAATACAATGGTATTTGACTGATTCCAAACTTAACGTAGCCAGGGTTTTCTTTATGCAATGTTTGTGTGAAGATATTATTTTGTGCCCTAAAAAATCTTGCCGAAACAAACAATATCATACAGCACAAGCAACGAGTACAAACTCAACAACCAACAAAGTTGTAACAGTAATAGTCAAATTAATTTACCCGAGGACCTTGAGCTCAACTCGTACTCGTACTCCAAATCAATAAACTATTACAAAAATATCCTATTTGAATACAGAAATCGACGAGCAACACTAGCATCAACAAATATGTTAAAATTTAAAATGTATAATTATTTATGAAGCTAATAGTCTATTTATTATATAAATAGACTACAGAGTACCATAGAATAGAGAGTTATTCAGAGTACCACAGATAGTGAAGAACGGATTACGAAAAATATATAATTATTAATGAGATAAACAAGAAATTATTTAAGGTAGATATAATTTTATATTAATAATTATAAATATACAAAGTTAATAAAATAAATTATTGTTGTTGTTCGTATTCAATTTGCAGTGACATCTGTTGGCGTTAATTGAAAAATACAATTCTAAAGCGACCTCTGGAATCGTGAGTCTCAACTAATGCAAATATAATGCTACAAGATAAAAAATTGTCTATAATGGTCTAAAGCCTCGATACTCTACATACTTCTTAATTTTATAATATTATACGTCAAAAGTTTCCAGCTTCGTTGTACTAAGATTGTAGAGCCTGGTCGCTACTTCACTCATTTACGGCTTTATTGGTAAGATTATTTATAAAATATTCAATTTTCTTCACCGTGGAATCCATATGGGTAAAGTTGAATGAAATGGACCTAGTTTATTTTAAACTTATTTTTATTTTTCTCTGCACGGATAAATATTCACATAGCTATTTATTATTGACCACTTCATACTTTTATCAAAACTGGTTGATGTAGACGATAACGTTTTGAGATTTAATTACTCTATATTATCAAAATTGGTTAGACCTAATTGAGTTTTAAAATAAACTTCAGTGAAATTAAATTAACAATTTTTTAGATTCATAGTTTGTCTATAATATCCTATAGATTTTATATTTGCTAAATTGCTTAATAAATTACACAGTATATAATTATAATTGAAGCTAGTTGTGGCGCAGGAGTGCGACCGTAAACGTGTTAGGTTGTGGGTTCGATTCCTTGCCGAGGAAATTAAATATTTAATATTTTCATTTTCTCGCTGGTCTCCATCATTCAACACACAATGTTTCTAGATTCAGCGGAACGTTGGGAACGGAAGTGTCTTAATCCCAGTTTCCAGGTTCTCTCTATCTATCCCTGCTATGTGCGGGGACAGCGTAGAGCTAAAAAAGAACGTTAATTAAGAAACTTGATTTTATAAATCTTGTATTTAAATGATGATGACGATTGTGGGCTTGACCTTGATCCCCACTTCGGGGAATTAATTATTAATATTTTAATTTCTTCGCTTTGGCACCAAGGCAAACGCTCGGCGTTCCAAAAAATTCTAAATTAATTTTCTTTGAAAAAATTGCCGGAAATTGGGGACCAGGGTGACTTAGATTTGATGTTTAGAATTATTAGCACTTATCCGAAGTACGATAGCATTGAATTTATAAAATGTAACCTTTATGCATACAAAATATGTTTTTTTAAAGTTTAGTTTATTTAAATATTTTCCGACTGGCGTGACACGTAACCGTGACAAAAATCTTCTGGTCTAGTGTGCTTGGAAATCTCGAAAGTTGGTCTTGAAATGTCGACTCGTTTCTTCTTTAGCTCTTTGATTAACATTCTCGGCACCCAACACGCGAAGACCTAATTCATATGCAATTTTTTCTCTAAAATTCTTTGAATATTAGATCCTGTCACCTCAGCTACTCCTCCTGATAGTCACTCTTCGATCGGCCAATGCAATTTCTTAAATTTTTTACCTTATCTCAGTTTCAACTTCTTAACCCACCATGCAACTGTGAAGTATAGAGAAAAAGAGACCCTCAATGTTTTAGAGAATTTGATGACAGTTCCGATTTCGTTTCTTTCTATTTTGATGTTTTCTATTGTTTTTTTTGTATGCACGAGAACTACATTTCATAGCTATTGTGCGCATGTACTTCACATGCTAATAATATCGAAAAAGTCAAAATATTTAATGAATGATCTGATCTGAAAATGTATGATCAATTTTGTATAATATTTTATAGAAAAAATATTCAAATGATGTATAATAATTTTTTAGAATCAATAAATGTTTGACACGCTCTAAGAATAATGGATACAATTCTTGAGGAAACGAAAAATGATATAAAGATAGTGACATTTAATAATCCTCGAAAAAAAAATGCCATCGACGTCGACATGTATATTAGATTAACAGAAATATTGAATAATGCAGCAGCAGATAAGGATATCGCAATGGTCGTACTAACGGGAGCAGGAGATATTTACAGCAGTGGAAATGACCTCACAGCTGTCGTAAATATTTCCGTTGACGAGAGTTTACATATTTTGGTAAAATGTGTAGAGGCTTTTATTACTTTTCCTAAGCTGTTAGTAGCCATAGTCAACGGACCGGCCGTGGGAGTAGCAGCGACAACTTTAGCTTTATGCGACTTCGTTTTCGCATCTGAAAATGTAAGTAATATTCGTTATTCGGTACTATTTAGTTATTTGATAATATATTTACATTAAGATATTTACTTAATGGATGTATGAATTATTTTTACATATTCATATACACATGCAATTTGAATAGAAGTTTGAATTATATTAATTGTCATTATTAAAAATATGTACATACCTTATGAGAGATATATTTTGTTAGAAATTTAAATAACATTAAAATGAAACTGCTAATATCAGAATAATGTTACAATATTATTCCAGTTATTATACTTATTTTATGTCTGTAACTAAATAGTTTTTTATTATTATTTCACTATTTCAGGCTTTTTTTTACACTCCGTTTACTAAATTAGGCATTGTAGCTGAAGCATGTTCTACGTTTACATTTCCGAGGATAATGGGAGAAAGAAAGGTAATCTTTTTGATGTGTGTTTTGTGATTGTTATAGACTATCTGTCTCAGTTTAATTATAAGTCTTTTTAATAATAAATTATAGGCAATGGAAATGTTGATGCTAAATTACAAGATGCCTGCGAAGGAAGCGTTCGAGTGTGGTTTTGTTAATAACGTTTATAAGCCTGAAGACTTACAACAGAAAGCGTGGGAAAGAATTACGGAAATTTTGAGCCAATCACAAAACTCCATGCTAACAACAAAGAGATTATTAAGAAGAATTTACTTAGACGATCTGATAAGGACCAATAAAATTGAATTGCAAGAATTGAAGCGAATTAGATTTAGTTTTGATCGTAGTAAATTATAAAGTTATTGGATTCTTTACATTTATTGCTCTTCGCTATCCTTAGATAATGTTAGTGTGATTAAATATTTGGGAGTTTTAATAGATAGCACACTTAGTTTTAAATAACAAATAGAACAGCTTGCAGAGAGAACTCGCTAACTAATTTATGTATTTAGGAATTTATATTGTGCCCTATGTCAGTCAATACTTTCAAACTGCGTAACATCGGGTGTAATTTCTAAACTCAACTCTAATGACAATTGAACGCGCCCAAAGATCTGTTTTGAAAACTGGATAATCTCTTTCTTTTCAGTACCCCACTTCTGCTTTATATAAACACTGCAATGTCTTAACTGTTTGTCAATTATTTATATTATCCTAAAGAAGCACTCTGTAACTGTTTATGATCCCATCCTGTCTATATCCCGGTTTCCAGAAGAACAAAAAATATTTGTCCTTTGAGCAATTTTAAAACAAGTTTTTCTCATATACCTATTCCATCCATTCCTTGGAGATTTATTATATAACAAAGAAAACAATACTTACCCATATACCTTGTACCTAAAAATAAATGTGAAAAGCTTGTAAAAGAATGGCTTAAATCCTGTCACTATGATGAAACTGAGAATTTATTCTTAATTCCTAAACATAGTGACACACACACTCATTAGCGTTTTACTATTCGCCACTGGTTTCTTTGTGAAATGTGCATTTATTAAGACCAAGCTTTGTGAGAAGAAAATAAAGATTTATTATTATTATTATTTAGAGGCCGGTCGTGGCGCAGCGGCACGAGGTGTGGCTGCAAAACCGACTGGTTGTGGGTTCGATCCCCACTCGAGGAGATGAAATATTTACTTAAATTTATATTTCCATTTCTTCGCTCTGGTGTCGAGCTTAAGCGCGGCGTTGAGTTCTGCCACTCGACACGCAGTACCTCCAGAATTCGGCAGAAAAGTGGGGTACGGAGTGTCTTAACACTAGGTTCCCTCTGCCTACAGCGTGAAGCTAATTTGATTTAATTTTTTTTTTAATTATTTATAATTGCATCACATGTATTGCACATACTAAATTTAAAAAAAAAAAAACTATTTATTCTTATTTAAAATTACTGGTACAATACATCGTGAGAAAATGAATATTGTCTACAAAGCCTTTTTTATTTCATTATTCATATGTAAATTGTAACGCGATAACGCGGTGAACACAAAAATCTAAAAAAAAATCCTAAAAGTGTCCATAAAACACGTTATCTTCATTTAAGGACAGTCAAGTAGCGTTTGGAAGTGTACGATATAACTGTAGATTTGACTCGACTCAGGGGCTGTTCATAATTTTTGTAGGTTTCTAAATGAGTGTAAATATCAAAGTTACAACGCATTTTTTTATATATTTTGGGGTGGGGTTCTCTTCCCCACCCCAAAATATATAAAAAAATGCGTATACGTGAAAAATCGAATGTATATAATAATTTATACAATATTCTAGAATATTATTTTTATCTATATGCAAATGGTGTTGGCTTATTAATTTTGTTAATAAATTACATTTTGTTTAAACTCAAGCAATAAAAATGATCGTGTATAAAGATTAAAGTAATCAAAAAACAATCGAAATAAAATATTCTTCTAACGATTTTATTTTTGTAAAATTTACCTTACGAAAAAACTTATAAATAAAATAAAATATTTTTATAAATTATAATTAATACAACAACTCTACCCTATAAATCCAAAGTAACACTTGTTTCATAATTTTAAGTTAACACACTTTAAAAAAATATTCACTATTTTTGAGCCGGTTGAACGAATTCGGCTTGGCCATCTAGATTTAACGTGAAAACATTTGCTATATTGCAAGATCATAATAAGATCAAAATCGGTCTTACTATATATACAATGGTTTCCAGGACTTCTAGTTTATCGTCAATTTCGGACTTATTCCGACCAAATAATCCAAAAGGACTTCGATCAAGAGATTTAAGTTGTTCGCGGCTCAGTGCTTTAAAAAGAGAGATACAAACCGACGTACATCTCATTCCTCTCAGTAAGTTCAACTATTTATATAGGATTTACATTTATACAGGGCTATTTTTAACATTTTTAAAGTGTTATTCCACACTTAGGAAAGAAAAATACTTATTTAGAAAACGTATAAAAATTAAAACCTAACCTAACCGACCAGGTCGGTTTCCAGGAGGCGCGGGTTCGAGTCCCGCTACGTTCAAATTTTTATACGTTTTCTAAATAAGTACTATATAGGACTATTTATATAGGATTTGGATTGAAAATTCATCATAATTTTTTAACGTAATCTTAAATGTATTCAAAAATACAAAACGTGTTCCATGAAAAAAAAGTGAAAAGTACCTAGTTGAAAGAAACTTGTTTTTAAATGTACGTACAAACGTACGTAATTTATGTTATTTAACAATTATCATTATTATAATAGTAATTAACTTTTATAATTATTTTTTTTATAGTCCTCGTGTATTTTTTACTATGCTTCTTTGAATTTGACACCATTCTTGATCTGGATTGCCGTGATTGCCATTTTATTAAAATAATATATAGTACATTTTTTTAATTTTTTGTATGTATAAATTACTTACAAAGCTGCTATATGACTGTTATGTTTTTTACTATATTTACGTCTAATTAATATTATTGTAGGAGAACTCTACATTTTATTAAATACTGATCCAGTTAAGGGACTATCTAGTGAACAGGCAAATGAGTTATTAAGTTACTATGGATATAATACTCTTACCCCTACTACTCACTTCATGTGGCAACGATTATTGTTTAAATCATTATGTACAGGTATATCAAGAGATTCTCTAATTAATATTCCCAAATCAAATCAGCTTCACGCTGTACCCAGCACACATCTGGTTAGGCAGGTGGAACCTAGTGTTAAGACACTCCATTCCTCATTTTCCGCCGAATACTGGAGGAGGCTTTGCGTGTTGAGTGGCGGAATTTAACGCCGCGCTTTTACCTCTCTACCATTAATATTCTCTTAGTTTATAATTGAAACAAAATATAAAGAGGTAAGCTAATGCAGGTCTTACTTAAAAATTAAAATTAAATTAGCTTCACGCTGTATCCCGCACACAGCAGGGTAGGCAGAGGGAACCTAGTGTTAAGACACTGCGTTCCCCACTTTCTGCCGAATTCTGGAGGCATTCTGGAGGCACCTCGACACCAGAGCCAAGAAATGGAAATATAAAATAAGTAAATATTTCAATCTCCTCGAGTGGGGATCGAACCCACAACCAGTCGGTTTTGCAGTCACACCTCGTGCCGCTGCGCCACGACCGGTCTCGATCAGACCTTACTTATTGTTTTGAAAACGATAAATCACGCAAAGCTAAAGCTATAAGTAGATGCATCCACTGCATTTGTCTGTAAATACATACAAACAAAATTTGTGATGATAAATATACTTAAAAATACTATATATTTTAAGTTACGTAAAACTATATTAATTGTGTCAATGCACATTTAAACGTTAACCTTAGGCAATTTAGGCACAAAATCCTTATACATATATAATAAAATACAAACAAAAACCTAATAAATATATGTCTTTTTTTAAAGGGTTTTCTATTTTGATTTGGGTTGGTGCTATATTATGTCTAGCTGCATATTTAATAGAGTTGTCAACGAAACCAGATCCTAGTTTTGATAACCTTTACTTAGGCTGCGTGTTGATTGGCGTGGATATAATCTGTGGACTTTTTAGTTTCTTCCAAAATTATAAAAGTACTAAGGTATATCACTTTTATTTTATTACAAGAAAAAATAAAATATATATAAATATAAAGAACAATATTATAAACATCAATATTATACTCATTTTATTAAAATTTAAAATTAAAAAGAACAATATTATATTTGAGGCCGGTCGTGGCGCAGAGGCACAAAGTGTGACAGTAAAATCGACTGGTTGTGGGTTCGATCCCCACTCGAGAAAATTAAATATTTATTCACTTTTATATTCATTTCCTCGCTCTGGTGTCGAGGCAAAGCGCGGCGTTGAGTTCCGCCACTCAGCATGCAATGTCTTCAGAATTCGGCGGAAAGTGGGGAAGGGAGTGTCTGAACACTAGGATCCCTCTGTGTACCCTGCTGTGTGAGGGATACAGCGTGAGGCTGTTAAAAAAATATAAATTATATTCATTTTATCATTATTCATATTACAAACTAAAATGTAAACTATCATATTATTAGCAACCAAGAAAACGAAGGAGTGTTATAAGTTTTAGGTGTCAAAGTAGTATGTATTGAAGTGTGTATCTGTTCGCAGCATCGTACCTCCCAAAAGATTGACCCGATTTTGATTTAGTTTCTGTTGTTAGAATGATGACTTAAATTGCTTTGAACACTTATTTTTCGTTACAGATAATGAAAACATTTAATAACATGATACCATTATATACGACTTGTTTAAGAAATGGTGTCTTAAATAGAAAAACTCAAGTGTGCGACTTAGTCAAGGGAGATATAGTATATGTTGAAGTTGGTGATGTTATACCGGCAGATATACGAATCATTGACAGTAAAGGATTCAAAGTTAGAAATTATTTATAAAAGTTTAGGTTTTAAATGTTCAAATGTTTATTTTCACTTTACAATTTTTCTTAAATTGAGATAAAGTAATTAGTGATATGTAAATATTATGACACTTACAAAATTTCGCTTTTAAGGCAACACAGTTTATCAAAGTAAAATATATATATTTTTCAATTTAATTAGGTACATTTTTTAAATTCATTGATAATGAATGCGTCTAATGTATGACGTGATCGTCTCGGTACTTGGTTTTAATAAATATGTATAATATAAAACGTATGTATAAGGAAAATTTACAGCATTATAATTATAATCTTGACATGTACTATATAATACTTTTATCATGTAAATTACTTAATCCCACACACAGAAGAGTAGGCAGAGAGAAACTAGTGTTAAGACACTCCATTCCCAACTTTCTACCAAGTTCTGGAGGCATTGCGTGTTGAGTGGCGGAACTCAACGCCGCGCTTTGCCTCGACACTAGAGTGAAGAAATGAAAATACAAATGTAAATAAATATTTCATTTCCTCGAGTGGGGATCGACACCACAACGCGTCGAGTTTACAGTCACACTTTGTGCCCCTGGGCCACGACTGGCCTCACATTTTTTTAAAGCAGTAATTAAATTAAAATATAAGTATGTGTGTTTTTATCTTTTCTTTTTTTTAGATTTACGCTGTATCCTGCACGTAGCAGGGTAGGCAGAGGAAACTAGGGAACCAAACACAAAGTGTTGAGGCACTCCGTTTCCCATTAAGACACTTTCCGCCGAATTCTTGAGGAATTGCGTGTTGAGTGGCGCGTTTTCCCTCCTTACCAGGAGGAAATGAAAATATTAAATGCCCCTACGCCACGGTTGTTAAGGTGTGAAAGTTAAATTAAAATATAAATAACAAAATTAAAATATAAATAACAGAGGCCGGTCGTGGCGCAGCAGCACGAGGTGTGACTGCAAAACCGACTGGTTGTGGGTTCGATCCCCACTCGAGGAGATGAAATATTTACTTAAATTTATATTTCCATTTCTTCGCTCTGGTGTCGAGGTTAAGCGCGGCGTTGAGTACTGCCACTCAACACGCAATGCCTCCAGAATTCGGCAGAAAGTGGGGAACGGAGTGTCTTAACACTAGGTTCCCTCTGCCTACCCTGCTGTGTGCGGGATACAGCGTGAAGCTAATTTAATTTAATTTAATAAATAACAAAAATAAAACTTTTGTCGCATGTATGTAGGTCGACAATTCATCGTTAACGGGAGAGAGTGTAGCGGTCTCGCGGGGAAACACAGATGGAACGGCAAATATTTTGGAATCGCCTAATGTTGCTTTCTTTTCTGCACTTTGTGTTGAAGGATGGGCTAAAGGTTTTTTTATTTAATAAGTAAACATTTTATGGTGTGCTTTTAAGAGTTCAAAGTGTAATAAATAATCTTTGAGGATAACTTCATCTGATATAATAAACTAATATTAATTATCATAAAAGAGTTCCCACTTTTTATTCATATACAATGCTATTTTATTTTACAAACTAAGCATAATTATATTATTTTTTCCTGCTGCTCGGCCATTTAGACAGCGTTTGAATGTAAACACAATAGTTATGAGTTCGATCCTCACTCACAAAAAAACAAAAAGTGGAGGGTTGAAGCGGTGTCTTAAACCTTATTCTTAAAGGGCAGACCAACAACTGTAAAATTCGTTGTTATTTTGAATCTATTCGATATAAGTTTTAAGAAAACTTTAATACATTATTGACACCCAACCCTCACTTAGACTGTACAGTATTTATACAATTTAGTATCTTCTAATTTAGTATATTTAGTCCGTGAGCCAGATAGCAAATTTTGTCAGTCATTTCCTCTCAAGCGATAACTTGTGAACGTGAGCATGGTTAACGACAGCTGCTGTTCTATGGGTGGGTAGGATAGCTGCAGCCTCTTAATCACGTAAAAAATATATCTATATTCAGTCATTTCTTCCCGACTGAAAACTTATCAAATGATAGTTAATGCAATTATTCTGAGATAAAAAAAAGTCAGTTGGTCATACGTATTTGACGTAACTACATCTCTAGAACTGATAGTAACGTTATTTTTAGTTCGATTTATTAAAAGTGAAAGAAAAAGTTGGCTCATATAGTACAAGAAAAAAAAATGTATATGACCCAGCAGCAAAAAAAGAAAAAATACAACGTCACAAAGCTGTTCTTGATACATTATTAACACAACAAACACAACAAACAGGAATTGAAAATGATGAGGACGCAAGTCCGGTGTAGAAGAATTTATATATTTTTTATGTTTTTTAATAAATTTTACATTTAAATGGATTTTTTGACTACTTTTGGTCACTGGATCACTCACGCAAATTTAAACATACAAAAAATTTAGACATATATTAAAAGTTCGTTATTTAAAAACTCTAATATTTTAAAATTATTGATACTATGATGTTTTTAGGTGTTGTACTGTGTTGTGGAGATTTAACTGCGTTAGGTCGTGTGGCTGGTTTGGCAGCTCGTTTGGAGCCTGCCCCTTCTCCTCTGGCGCGTGAGATCCGCCGATTTATGCGTTATATGTCGATGTGGGCACTTTCATTAGGTTTATTTGTAGCCGGTGCTAGTCTTTTCCTCGGATATCCTTTGATACAAACCGTCATATTTGTAATTGGAATAATTGTTGCTAATATACCCGAAGGTATTTTTTTTAAAGAAATCATTTCGTTTTCAAATAATAGACAGAAATAGATTTGTCATTATATTATATTTCAATATTTCAGGCTTACAGCCTACGGTAACGGCTTCCTTAACTTTAACTGCTAAGAGAATGGTAAGAAAAAAATGCTTAGTGAAAAATTTAGAGGCAATTGAAGCACTTGGAGCGTGTACTATTATTTGTTCAGATAAAACTGGCACATTGACAGAGAATAAAATGTGTGTCCAACACGTTTGGATATGGGACACAACGTACTCCGCTGCAAGCATGGATTTTGAAAGTAAAGTTTTACATAAAAACATCACATTTTAACGTAAATTGTTCGCAGTACCCGTGCTCTATAACTTATTATAGTAGTTTATTCTTATAGTATTAAAATGCGTCTCAAGTTTGAGAGCAAGTTGGCTTTTGAGTGTTTTTACCTGTTAAGAATTTAAACATTATTTTTATTAAAAGTTTAGAAAATAATTAAGATACCATTAAATGGGGTGAATAGAAACATTTTTAAATTTTAAATTATACTTTTACAATGTTCCTGGCTTTAAAAAACAATATTTATTTTTTATTCATTTAACTTTAAATTTTATAAAATGTACATTGTGCCTGTGCAATTAATTCTATAAAATTTCATTTCATTATCATTTAAATCATAATTGTTATTAACTAATACGAGCTATAGATATCGTTCAATAATATTATTTACATCTATAAATATATAGTTTATACTATATTAAGCTCCATCTATCGTTACCTAAAAAATAACTTTTTAAGAATTCCGTACCTCTTAAGAAAAAAGTATCTGTCTGTCATGAGCCTTTACCCCAGCAACGTTTGGAGATATCAAATTTAAATTCAAATCATACACTCCGGTCTACCGTCTTTTGATTTCCTGAAAAACTCATATTTCTACATTTACTTAAAAGAAAGATATGGCCGTTTATATCATACAAATCATTAAGGGAATCCGAAATAACATTCCGAACAAATCATTAGGGGAATCCAAAATTAATAGGGCTTCCGGTTAACCGGAAGCCCTATTAATTTTGATTTCATAATAGGTCAACCTACAATTATGAAATTCGGCAGCTAGCATCTATAGGTAGTACAAATTCAGGAAAAATGTATATCTGTAGCCTTAAAGTAAAGTAACAATAGCCTTAAAGTTTGGTATTAAAGCCGCTAGTTTAAGTGAGGTACCAGATAAAAGGGCTTGGTGTGCATATTCGAATACAGCACTGGAAAATTAACTTTGTTCACGTTTATAAGTTGTACTTCTCGTTCACATACAATGCAAAAATTGGTACGGAACCCTCGGTATTCGAGTTCGACTCGCATTTGACCTATATTTTTATTTGTTTTCGATTCATTTAGATACTATAGTGTACTTATATGAAACTAAATATATTTAATCTACAATATTTATTTTCAGCTTTAAACAATTGCAAAGGTAAAAATATAATATATTTACATACTTATCTATTATAGTTATTCGTATAATATATACTATACAGAAAATATGTTCATTGCATACATTTAAATTTCAAGTACTTAGCTAAATAAAATTACAAAGAATTTAATATTTTTTTAGCTCTATATTCCTTAAAAATATGTGGGATTTTATGCAATAATGCTTCTATTTCTAAGAGTGGAGTCATTAGCGGTGATGCTTCAGAAAAGGCCATATTATTATTTTTGAATAAATATGAAGATCTTGAGGTTATCAGAGATTCGTATCTAAAAGTCGCCGAAATCCCCTTTAACTCCGTTAATAAGTATCAAGTACGAATATTTTCCTTATTTCAGTATGTTTAGAGGCAATTGAATCATTTTCCTTATTTCATTATGTGTCGTAACTATTTATTTCAAGCACTTTAGTAGGTATATGTACACTATTAATAAAATTATAGTAAATATATATTTCATAGTGGTTCCTCTTCCTCTCCTCAAATATAATAAGGATTTAAATAAAATCTTACAGAATGATATTTATCCACTTACAAATATAATGCAAGTTATTTAACATTTTTAGTTGAAATGAATGGGAACACAAATTATATCTTAAAATTGATGTTGGCCATAAAGTTTAATTTTTTAGTCCACAGGGTCAGGTAGGTTTCATTTAAATACGAGGTCGAGGAGTCAGATAATGGCTAAATGTAACTTTACATTTTATAGCCGAATTAAGTCGCGGTAATCTTTTGTAACCCACCTGAAATTAAATAATTTTAAAATAATACTCGTTAATTAATTTTGTTTTGGAAATCTATACTTATAATAAAATCGTAACGAATAAGTGTCTGTACATGGAAGATATATGAGAAAAAATGTTATTGAGGCCTTTCAGAATGAATAATAGAATCCAAAATAACGATTTTTAAAATTTTTGTCTGGGCGTTTCTTCACGCTAATCTCAGAATGGGCATAACGAATTTAAATGCATTGCCTTAACATATAGGGTTTGTTTTACTACAATCGGATCATAAACAAAAAATTAATATTAATTTAAACTATGCTTTGTACGAAAAAAATGTTAATTGCTATAACAGTAATTTTACATAACTGTTTCATTGAGTAGGCTCTTTAGTTTTTGTATGAGGATAGAAATAGTTTGAGATTGTATGATGGATTGTATGAATAATCATGTAGCTTAAGCGGGCGAAGCCGCGGGCGGGCCGCTAGTATAATATAATTATGCATATGAATATATTTACACCTTATTATTTTTTTTTTTTATCATTTGAATTTTAATCTTAGTACTTTTTGGACTTAAAGTATTATAATGTCAAAAAAAAAAGATGAAATTAGCGCTGTACATTAAACATTATTTAAATAATACAATACTTACAATTTATACCTACTTAACTCATACGATTAAGTGCTTATGGATATTTCCTTTACTATTGTCTTAGGAAAATGTGGGTTTTTAGGTCAGTATTCATCTAGATGAAACCTCTTCAAAGTATCTGTTAGTAATGAAAGGCGCGCCAGAGTACATACTTTCCCGGTGCAACACAGTTGCTTCAAGCGAAAACAACTTAAATATGACAACTGAAATTCAACAAGCTGTTAACAAAGCCATAGAAAATTTAGCAAACACGGGTAAAAGTATATTCCTAGTTTTATTTATTCATTCATCATGTTTATGTAACTTTTGTGGACTAATTTTTTAAGAAAATAAATTATTATTATTATTAATCCATATTTCAGGAGAACGCATATTAGCATTAGCTGACTGTGTATTGGACTCGGAACAGTATCCTTTGGGTTTCGAATTTGACACAGAAAATCTGAATTTTCCAATCGACAATTTGAGATTTCTTGGTCTTTTTGGCTTAAAAGATCCTCCAAGAGAAGAGGTTAAGTGCTTTCCATTATAAGCTACTTACTGTTAAATAAAATATTTATTAAATAATGTTAGTAGTATACTACTACTCCAATATTTTTTTCAGCTTCACGCTGTATTCCGCACTCAGTAGGGTAGGCAGAGAGAACCTAACTTTAGGAAACTCCGTTCCCCATTTTCCGCCGAATTCTGGAGGCACTGTGTGTTGAGTGGCAGAACACAACGATGCTCCTTGCCTTGACACCAGAGCGAAGAAATAAAAATATTTCGTTTTCTCGACTGAAGATCGAACCCACAACCAGTTACAACGAACCTTTGTTGTCAACGTCACACACATGTCCCCCTGCGCCATGACTGGTTTCTACTATTACTGCTTAGTATTTTTTATTGTTATCAATATATATTTTACATATAACAAAATTATAGAAATAAAAATAATTATTTATGTACTTCAATTTATAAATTTGTCCCCATCATTATACTAACAGCTAACAATTACCATTACAATTACCATTAAAACCATAGGTTCGTTCAGCAATTTGCCGCGTTCGGGAAGCTGGTGTTCGCGTAATGATGGTGACAGGAGATCATCCAGCTACCGCTCGTGCAGTAGCTATGGAGGTTGGCATTGGAACAACGCCGAACTGCCACGTCGTAACAGGCACAGAATTACGGAATATGACCCCTGATTTACTGAACCTCATTTTGGAGAAGCATTATGAAATCGGTTAATAGCCTGTATAACTTTCCAAATTAAGTTCGTGATATCATACAACTTAGTGTTCCCTTTTTTGAATTGTATTAACTATTTTAATATTTTTTATGATTTTTATGTCTTAAAGACCTAATTTTCCTATTATATTTAATAGTTTAATTAATCAAAATATTAAAACAAAAATATCGTGGCGTAATATTTGATTTTAAGTGTTCGCGCGAACATCTCCCACACAAAAATTACAAATAGTTGAGGCATGTCAAAGACTAGGCGGCGTAGTCGCTGTCACGGGCGACGGCGTGAACGATGCGCCAGCTCTACGACGTGCAGACATCGGCATTTCTATGGGGATTACTGGATCACAAGTAATAACTTTAAAAATTGTATTTTAAAGAAATTTCCAGTAGTATTTTAAAGAAATAAACTTTAAGCACTATAAATAAAAACATAAAATACCAGGTGTCGAAACAAACTGCTGATATGATACTGATGGATGATAATTTTTCAACAATTGCCATTGGAATAGAAGAAGGAAGAAAAATATTTGATAATTTAAAGAAATCTGTGTGCTACATTCTCATATCCAACGTGCCTGAAATTATACCGGTTATGGTATTTTTTCTGTTCTCTATACCATTACCCTTGGGTGAGTGCTCACTTGATTCTTATTTCTGCTTTTATCAACCAGGTACAGGTAACAAGCTATGCGAGATTTTATTTTCCTTCTGCACAGAAGGTTTGCCTAATGTTATATACTTTTAAACAGACTTACAATATATATATGTATTTAGTGTAGTTTTTTTTTCAGGTTTTTGTCTGTATCCCGCATATAGTAGGGTAGGCAGGGGGAAACGTAGTGTTAAGACAGTCCATTCCCCACTTTCTGTCGAATTTTCAATGCATTGCGTGTTGAGTGGCGGAACTCAATTCCGAGTCGGGATCGAATCGACAGCCATCGCGTTACAGTCACACATATTTCTGGAATGGAATTTCTATGTCTGCCACAGTGACGTGATGGTGATAAATTTTTATTTATGTGTATTAAGTATCAATAATAATACAAAAGCCATACTTACACATATATTCTACTAGCGGCCCACTCGCGATTTCGCCCGCATTTTACCTATAATTCTTATATTATGCTGCATTTGCCAAAAGATAGATTATATATTTATACATCCATATTTTTTTTATAATTCACATTGCAATTTTCAATTATTTTTTGTCACAAAATGCCTTGTGAAAATTTTGTAGTAGGTGTACCTACTACAAAATTGTATTTGTGAAATTGTGAAATGTACTTACATATATTTAACTATTTGTGCAGTGCACACGGTTAAAGTAATACGATGAGTTCCAAATTATTGAACAAACAAACAGACACTCTTCCCCTTTATTAAAATTAAAAAAATCCCCTTTATTATATTAGTATAAATAAGTAATATAGAATTTCCTTGGAAGGATTTCTTATTAGTTTTAAAATACGTACAATGTTATTGGCAAAGAACCTCATAATTAGGTCAATAAATTCCAAAAACACTTTTTAATCTCACAATCTAGACTAACTGTGACGTTTGATTATCTATATAAATTATACAACAACAAACACTCACATTTTTATTATAAAATACTCTAACTACTAATACTAATTACACATACAGGTTGGTAATAGGTAATATATGTACATATAAGTTACACTATTACGTACGTAATAATCTCAGCAAAAACACATATGTCAAATGGGAGCCAAGTTAAATGCTAAGTATTGATTTAGATTTTTTTTCACTCAGAATCAAATCAAGCTCTATACAATCACGTATAGCAGTCCACCTTGGTATAAAAATATCAATTTAGTAGGCTATCTAGAAGTAGGTTATATTTTTAATAATGACTGAGTCAGTCACAAAAATATCGATTTTTAAACGTTAATAAGTAAAAAACCGTTTCAGTTAAATAGTTAAAATTTTATATAAATCACAAGCTTGGGGGTTTTAACAATTCCGCAAAGTTTCATGTATGTTTCTAGTTGATTTACGAGTTATGAAATAATTCGTGTAAAATATACATTGCGCGTTTGCAGCTCCTTAGCTTGGCTGGACGCGCTGGCGCGTGTCTTAATTCTTTACACAAATAGTAAAAAAATACCTACCTATTAAATATGCATTCAACTATAAAAGATATTAAAATGTAGGAAAATATTAAGTAAATATCATAAAAAAAATTATAGGAGTCATGACAATTCTATGCGTGGACTTGGGCACAGATATGTGGCCAGCAGTGTCGTTGTCCCATGAGAACGCAGAGCAGGATGTAATGGCGAGACCTCCCCGTAGCTCGGACCCACTCGTGTCGTCGCGCATGCTGCGTCTAGCTTATGGACATCTAGGTTTAGTCGAGTTTTCTGCCGGCATGTTCGCTTACTTCATTGTTATGGCTGAACATGGATTTTATCCATCTAAACTCTTTGGTGAGTAATATTTTGCTGGCGTTTTACTTTTCGTGGCGCAGGGGCACAAGTGTGCGTCTGTTATCGCGAAAGGTTGTGGATTCGATTACCACTCGTTCTGATAACAAGACAAAGCGCGGCGTTGAGTTCCGCCACTGAACACGCAATGCCTTCGACGGAAAATGGGTAAGGAAGTGGAACAATATGTTCCCTGGTTACCTCTGCCTACTCTGACATGCGCGTACAGCGTAGATTATTATCAATTTAGAAATAAGGATATTCTGTATGAATGAAATTTATTCTTTCAATTACTGTGTTATAGACGTATATATGCATGTAGAGAACATGTAAACGCAGTTATTTCCTCATTACTATAAACATAGTTATACCTAAGTTCAAAAAAAAAGATACAATAGTAGATAATATGTTTCATAATAAACGTTTCTCATAAAGACAAAAACTTAAGGTTTAAGAGAACAATGGGATAACGAAGCGGTAAGCGATGTGGAAGATTCTTTAGGTCAAGAGTGGACGTATGCTGAAAGGAAAGAGCTCGAACGCGCCTGTCAAGCCACTTACTTTGCTGCTATAGTGGTCACACAGATGATGAATGGTGTAATTTGTAAAACAAGATTTAATTCCTTGTTCCATGTGGGTAAGGCTAATTCTTTATATAACTATAGTGATGAAATTGTGTAAATTAGTGCCTTTAACGATTCTATTCAAATTCGATTTTTGTGTGCTCAAAATTTAATCGATATTGAAACATAATAGAAATAATATGCAATAACATATTGCAATTAATAAGTAATTAAGGATATGCGGCTAAACTACTTAAGTACGTACCTACCTACGTAGGTTTGGACTAATATTGCCAGTATCTAGTAAATTGTATGATGTATTCATCATACAAATATTATAAATGAGAGAGGCCAGTCGTGGCGCAGCGGCACGAGGTGTGACTGTAAAAAAAACGACTGGTTGTGGGTTCGATCCCCACTCGAGGAGATGAAATATTTACTTAAATTTATATATCCATTTCTTCGCTCTGGTATCGAGGTTAAGCGCGGCGTTGAGTTCTGCCACTCAACACGCAAGGCCTCCAGAATTCGGCAGAAAGTGGGGAACGGAGTGTCTTAACACTAGGTTTCCTCTGCCTACCCTGCTGTGTGCGGGATACAGCGTGAAGCTGATTTAATTTTTGATTTAATTTATGTAAGTTTGTTTGTTACGCTTTCAGGCCCAAACTATTCAACCAAGACAGGATATTTTGTATTAAAATAAAATCAAGGCTTTGAGTCTTTAGTGATATGATTAGATGTATCTACCGATATATTGACCACATTGGTATCGTTATTCACAATTTTGTCATATTTAAGGTATGAAGAATAATGTTTTAAATATGGGATTGATATTTGAAATAACGCTGGCTTGTGCAGTGTGCTACACGCCGGGCATAAACACGTTCTTCAGAACGTATCCTCTACGGTTGAGATGGTAAATGTTTTTTATGAAAACAATATTAAAGTTTTTTTTTTATCAATTTCACGCTGTATCTCCTGCTGTGTACGGAATAAAGAAAAGAAAGAAAATCTCTCTCTCTCTGCCGAATTCCGAAGGCATTACGTGTTGGGTGGCGGAACTCAACGACGCGCTTTGGGCCGAAATCAGAGCAAAGTAATTAAAATATAAATTTAAATAAATATTTAATTTCATTGAGTGGGGGTCGAATCCACAAACAGACGCATTTACAGTCACACTTTGCAGGCAGTTTCTAAAATTGGGTAAGATAAAAATAAATAAATTGACTTCCTATCTACTTCAGCCAGCGCCAAGGCACTTCTTTCTCCACTTTCAGCCCGGACTCGAGATATTGTTGCAAATAAAAATATGCCATTAATTAATGAGGTCAAGGCGCAGGGACACATGAGGTGATTTTCACTCGAGGAAATAAAATATTCAATATTGTTAGAAATCGGAAGCGGTTAGGGTTTTTTTACAAACAAGATAAATACACATATCGAAAAAAAATCGACGTAATTATAATAAGTAAAGAAGGGACGGAGGGTTCCTTGCAATAAGGGACGTTGTCTAGTACAAGCAACTGCCCCCGATTGACACAATTCCATTGCTTTAGTCTTTTTCACATATATCTACCCTCTTTACACGAGTTTGCTAACAATATTTTCATTTCTCTCGCTCTGCTTGCATTGAGTTCCGCAACTCAACAGGCAACGCCTCCAAAATTCGGCGAAAAGCAGGGAACGAAAGTGTCTTAATAGGAAAGGAGCGTCCTAATACTAGGTTCCCAAGTTCCCTCTACGTACCCTGCAATATGCTGGGATACAATGAGAAACTATAAAAAAAAATAATTAAAATCGACTAAGAATTTTCATTTCAGGTGGTTCTTAGCAGTACCCTTCGCGCTGTTCATGTTCATATTTGATGAATTTAGAAAGTATTGCATCAGAAAAGAAATGTTTCACAGATGGTTTAACAAAATAACTCTTTACTGAACTGAACTAGTATCCCCTATAATAAATAATTAAATTGACTCATATAAAAGTTTATAAAATAAAACCAACAAAACTTTTTAAAATAGGAATATATTTTACATCTCATAAAGTGGTTTTTTAATTATCAAAACATTAATAAAAATTATATTTAAGACATTATGTATAACAATGTTTTAAGTAACGTAAATGAGCAAAATTTGTTTATTACGGTAAGTATCATGAATTCATGAACATTAAAAATAATTAAAAACATTTTTTACTATTACTACAAGATATGTAAGATTTATGTAGACTGTTAGTACAAAAGTTATGAGTATTTTGATTGAAGTTAAAATATTCAATAAAAATCTACAAATTTGATTCAAACGTTGTGTGATGTTATTAAGTACTTATACTATGTATAAATTACGTTCTAACAGCCTACATGGGTAAGGCACAGGTGAAAATAGTTTTTAAAGAAAACAACTTAAAAATAATTCACAGGAACAAAACAAGCATTAATAGTACTTAATTGTTTACTTTGCAGTCACTATTATATATATTTAATATTGTATTTCGTAAATTTATATACAAGATATAAAAAAGAAAAATCAAATGTGAAAGAAAAATTGTAACCATAGTTTTAAATTTCGGAAATAAATAAAAATATGTCAAAGTTTTATCATCTTTTAAAAAAATGATATAATTTTATGTAAAAAAATTTGCTATTTAGATAAAGCTCATAATTTTCAAAAATTTACAAAACTGTAATTAAGTAATTTGGCAACATTGTCTTACGAAGATAATTTTAATAATTTATTTTGCTCTGTTTAAGTACTAATATGATAAAACAATCCAAAAAAGATCTGAAGCAATAAAAAATATCAGATAAATGATAAATATAATCGAACATAATTATTATTATCAATATGTTCTACAAAATTAAATATCTTATATCTAAAACACACCACATAAAATGACTTTTTCTAAACACAGCCCAAACTAAAATGTATCTAAAATCTATACACAAAACATAATAAAACGATCTAACAACTAGAAAATACTTGATTCTATACAAAATTTAAAATCACAACAAAACACAAACAGAAATACAAACATGATAGATTTTAAAATATTCTATTAGTTGTTTCTAGTTAAAATTAGGTATTTCTTAATAGCAGGCCTAACTCCTTTTAATATTGATAGTATTATTAAAAAACAACTGACGATTTTTCCCATTTTTTCCAAACATAAAGCTAAAATATTTTATGTTATTACAATTATATTTAAGAATCAAATCGTGACAATGTTTAATTTTTATAGCTAGTTAATATTGCAACAAATAATATTTATATCAAAACATCATCTTTGCTATAAGTATATATGTATGTGTATTATATATACAAATAAAATATTTTTGAATAAATATATATCTGTAATAATTTCTATCAATCTCAATAATATAATAAGGAGAAATATACAAGTTATAAGTAGATATATGGACATTTGGGTCATAATTTTAAAGTTTTACTTTAAGTGTGTAATAAGCCTACTTTAAAACTGCTAAATTTACATAAACACAAACAAGAGAATAGATTTTTGAAAGTCTACTATGACTTAATTTTACTAATTTAAAATATGGACTATGCCCATTTTATTTTAAAAATGCTTATGATGTTTGTTATATTTTTATTGATATTGGTTTTTATAAGTCATGTTTTTATTACTTTGTAATAATTTGCGAAAATGTAACAAACTTCACACATATCTATAAGTACTTACTTCCTTATCTAAATTTAAATATGGAACTGTAGTTCCCTAATAATATATTTTTTAAAATAAAAATAAAGTGAGTAAAGGAGTATGTATGTTTCCTCACAAATACTCACATATAAAGAATTGTCTATGTAAGAATTTATTTATTGTTTAAGTTTTTATTTTCATCTCACTCACATCACTTTGACTTTTATAATTATGTTTACTTAAAAATTTTAAATTATTAATTTTTATTGAAAAAATAAATAAAATTTTTAGTGTACCGGTACCCTAATATTTTTTAAAGCGATACGGCAATAAGGCAATTCATAGTATAATATGGAGCAAAAAATAAAAGGAGGCGTACTCGTCACTACATGAGACACAAAAGATATTTAGGACACACGTCTTCATAAGGACATATTATTGAAGAATTAATAATTGAATTTAGAGACAGTTTATATTAAATTATTTTTAATCTATAAATTCACGAATATATTAAAACAAGAAGCATTGTCACCCTTCGTTTATTAGTTAATAAAATCCGTATTAAACAGTAGTAGGTAAGTATAGTCCAGCAAGAAGATAATGTTGAAATAACAAACGACATAAATAGGAAATATCTTATTTCAACTAGATGGAAATATGATGTCAACGTTGTAGTTGCGCAACATTTATTTTTAGTAAACATTTGTTTAACTATTAATGCGACGGCTGTGGTTTCGATATCCATTCATAGGAAGGATTTATTTCAATTTCCTTTGCGACACTCAACTCGCAAGGTTATTTGGGCGGAAGGTAGAAAACGGAGTGTCTTAACACTAGATTAACCTTGCCTATCCTGCTATATACACGTGACAACGTGACGCTATTAGGCGTTAGTGATTTCAATAGATACTATTTTTAGAAAGACAGAGAGAAGTCTAAAAGTATAAATAATAGTAGGAATTAGAAAATAGATAGGATATGATAGAACACAGTTTTATTTTAAAAACTAGTAAAACTACTTAATAAATTCACCTAGTGAAACTATATAATTACTATAGGAAAGGTAAATATTTTTTATAAGATATGGTTCTTTTATATAAGAAATTGATAATCAATTTATACCTGCTACAGAGATATGTTTTTATATTTTAAATTGAGTCTTTATCATGTATTAGTTTTAATAGTTTAACATTAAAAAAAATCAATGGTTCCAAGTAAAGTGGAATAATATGTAGGTATTTATAGGATAACCTTCTGTTTTGTTTTCATAATTAATTCGACTTGCTTATTAAATGTATGCTCATTAGATAATCATGCACTATAAAATGTACGTAAAAAATATTTAAAAAACACAAACATGATTTTTTTTGCATAAAATTATTATTATTTTTTAATTTGTTGCATATAACTAATTAAAAATTTATACAGTTCTGGTCCACAGTTAAAGTACGATTTAAAAAACTCATCTCAGTCACTTTTAAGCACTAATATTTCCCTAAGCAATTTCGTATAAAAAAACATTCAAAGTACAAAAAAATAAAGTGAATTTAAAAAAAAACACACGATAATAACGAAGGTCATAATTAAAACCTGATATATATATCTTACATTTAGCATAACGAAATTTATATTCCAATCCAAAATGGCCTGTCAGATAATATAACCTAAAAATACATAACATACTGTTTTAAATATTTTCATTAAGTACTTCTTAATCTTGAAGTGAGATGTGCGTGTATAGCTGCGGGACTGCGCATGTCCGCTATGGAGTGACGGCTCTTCATCAACGCCTCCTCACGACACACGTCGTCCTGGAGGATACAGTCCATTATCTTAGCTACAATTGTCGACGGTGGAACATGAGGATTCCCTGCAATTGTTTTATTGTTGTTATTTTTTGGCTTCACGTTGTATATAGCAGGGTTGATAGAGGGAAGGAAAATAATTAATTCCCCCGAGAGGAATCGAACCGACAGTCGCGATTACAGTGAGAAGCTGTGCCGCTGCCACATACTTATTGTTATTAATTATTAATACTTCAAGGCTAACAGATAAACTCTTTTATTCATATCAAAACATATTTATTTGATATTTTATTTTCATGTGTTTTGTTTTTTACGAACTCTAATTCTAATAAATAATTCTTTCTGACTGTTAGACGTATTAATACATCTATTATATGTATTTATGTTGATACTTAAAAACATTAATATACATATATGCTACATACATAAAATTTATAAATATGTATTATTCAAAATTCAGAATCTGTTTTCTTTTTATACATGGAGACTACCGAATTGACTTCTATTTGTTATAAAGGAAATAAATTTGAATCCACAATTAATTAAACTAAATAAATCTGATAGGTGAGGCCAGTCGTAGCGCAGGAGCATAAAGTGTGACTGTAAAATTGACTGGTTGTGGGTTCGATCCCCACTCTAGAAAATTAAATATTTATTTACATTTATATTTCCATTTCTTCACTCTGGTGTCAAAACAAAGCGCGGCGTTGAGTTCTGCCACTTAATACGCAATGCCTGCAGAGGCGGAAAGTGGGGAACAGAGTGTCTTAACACTACGTGCACTCTGCCTATCCTGCTGTGTGCGTGATACAGCGAGAAGCTGACAAAAAATCTGACAAGTAAATTATATGATGATAAAAATGTTAAACATTTTATAAATACATTACTAAATAAGCATTTTTAATTTAAGAAATGTACTGGTACTTACTGCACAGCAATTTCAGGCACTTGATACGATCTATTACAACCTGATGGCAAAGGTTTCATGAAGCGGCATACAGGAGTACAGTGATCTGTTGTTAGTCACCATGGTGTTAGTCAATTAGTATCCCAGGTTATATGAAGCAGAAGAAATACCTTAGTAATTTATCTATATCTATCTTTTAAACTAATTTATATATATATAAAAATGAATTGCTGAAATGTATGTAGGCGCATATATTCTAAACAACTGCACTAAATTGGATAATTGTTTTTTTTGTTTTATTGCCAGGTTTGCTTGAAACTTGAAAAAAAGTCGTAATATCTACTTATTTTCTCTTCTAAACTTTCTAAACTCAGTCTCAGAGAGTGTGAAACAGGAAGTTGGGATTTTTATAAAGTATTTAGGCAGAATCAAGATCAACTGAACGTTAAATGAACGAACGTTAAAACTAATAGACATACATAGATACTATGGGATGCGTAATAGTTATGGCAATATTAATCAAAATTGACGCCGGCGAAGCCGCTGGCAAAAATTAGTAACATATAAAAACAGTATCTTTCTTATTGTCTGTTTGTTTTTAATGGATAATTTATTTCTTGTGTAAGTAAAATATTATGTTGTGTGAAATGCATAGTTAATTAAAACAAATATTGATAAGTAATGCACATCAACTTTAAAACCAATACAAAATTTGGATCAATAACTAATAGAGAGAGAAAGAGCCAATAATAGAACAGTAGGGCCAGGTATTTGTTATTTTATAAAGCCTGAAAGTTTCTGAGCACTTACGCCCATACCGGTGAGTACTGTTAGAGAATCTTGGGTGGTGGTTACTTTAGCAGTTATTAGGTAACTAAGATGTAAAAAATAGTACTAATTTAACTCTCGTTAAATTATAAAACAATTTTTTTTTATATTTTCTTGGCAATAATATTACAAATGATGTTGTCCATTGCCAGACACTTAGCATGTTTATTACTCTTTGCCTAATACCCACAGAGTCTAAAGCTATAAGGGCCTATGACCATATTTGGATCAAATAATAATTTATACACATTACTTAATTAATTTTATATTTTGTTTCTTATCATAAATTGTTCTTATCAGATACTACATGCAACTTTAGTATTTTAGATTTGTATTTATATGTAATTTATTAGAGTTTAGAGCTGTCTCTGACTGGGTCTGACAACATCAGTTAAGAAGAAAATATAATAAAATTGAGCTTTATAATTTAACAAAAGTTAGGTATTACAAATTTTGTAATTTTCTTTTTTTAGATGTTCGTTACCTAATAACTCCCTAATTAACTACCATCCAAAATCCATATTCACGAATAATACATACCAGTGTTGAGTATGTGCGCACAGAAACTAAGGCTTTATAAAATAACGAAGGTTGGGCTTGCTTTGATTCTGGGGTCATAAGCTATTGCTTAGTCCAATAGGATCTATAGTTATATATTAAGAAAAAAATAATAATTTACAACAAAAATTAATTAAGATACCTCAACAGTTTTGACGTAGGATTTTTTTATCATTTTACGATCCATACTATATTTCGTGTGACGCAATTACGAATAAATACCAATAACGTGAACATATACTATTACAAAAATACTACTATGCGTTGCCAACCTGCCACTCTTAATTCTCAAAAAACATACTAGAACTAAAAAGGGATTCCACCAGACCAGATCATTACCTACGACTCGATTACGTGAATGAGGCGTGTTATGGCTTTAATTACTTTGTTTGAAAAAAAAGACTTTTTCATTTTTGGAAAAATCTCTTTTGTTCTAATTGTATTCTTCACTTTTGTTGATTTGAAAATTATACACTTTCAAGTCAACAAAAGTGAAAAAGCTTATTTTGACTTTGCATTGACTTTTGTTATTTTGTTTATAATAACAATAATTCATTGCGTAATTGACGTGATTGGTAGTGAATAAGGATATTTATAATGTAATAAACAATTCTGTGCTCTGAACTATGGCCTTGAAAACAATAATAATAAAAAGGTCATATACATTAATCTGTTCGCTTATGGAACTCTCTACCAGTTAAAATCAGGCAGGCTCAAACTTTAATGACCTTTAAAAAAAGGCTGAAAGAATATTATTTAACACTTTGAAAATCTTAAGTATAATTGACAAATTTAATTAATACGTTTACTATTCCCATAAAATCTTATTGCGTATGTATGTATTTATGTATGTGTATGTATACATGTGTATATGCCTATTTGTGTATGTTGTATGTGTAAATGTATCTATGTATTTTATGTATGTATGTATACCTGTATATATTTGTCTATTCATATATTTTTATTTACTTAGGTACAATTATTTAGTACACCCCTCCTAATATAATTTTATGCTCTCCTCTATCCAAAGGTTGCCTGGAAGAGATTGCTGGCTTAGCAATAAGGCCGCCTATTGTGCTTTTTTATGTTTATTATTCATTGTAAACAGTTTTGTAATTAATTATTCGGTGTACAATAAAGAGTATTTTACTTTACTTTACATTTACTTTACTTTTATATTATATTAAACTCTAAAAGATATAAGTTTCTAATGGGATGTTACATGAATTTCATATTTTTATCCCTCTGACATAGTCACAAATTTGACTTGCAATGTTGCCACAGTCTCCCCAACCCCTCCCCCCCTACCTATAGTAATATCAGTTATTTTTTTATAAATTTTCACCCCCCTCAACATTCCTTGTCACATAATAGACAACCAAGTCAATTCTCCTTTATATATGATATAATTTATGTATGGCCTCATATTAGTAATAGGAAAATTTGATAGAAAATTGAAAGTTATTAGTGGTTGTTAAGTTATTAGTAAAATGATGTTATGTTAGTATTTATTAATAGCATTTTGTGATAAATGTTATGTATAAAATAAAATTACTTACCAGTAAGGCCTCTATAACCAAAAATTCCACAATCATGCATCCGCATTGAATGTTGTTCATCTTTAATAAATTGTTCTGTACTTATTCCTTTAAGCTACCAAAAAAAAACAAATATATATATATAGATTTTTTTTTAATTGGATGCAATTATTAAGTAATTATTTGTTCTATTAAAAAGTAATATAATATTAAGTTAAACTCAATGCACAGCATATGAGTGTAAATACGAAGGTTGTAGGTAACTCTGACTGGTAAGAAGGCAAAGTGTGGGGCATTGAGTTCCTCCACTCACTAAGTAATATCTCAAAAATTTGATGGAAAGTGGGGAAACAGAACACTAGGTTCCTTCTGTCTACTTTGCAATGGGCATGATATAGTGAGAAGCTAAATAAAAGAAAAAAGGTAACACTCACTTTTGATGGCACTAAAAATCTATCTGGAATTCTTTGCAATTTTTGTTGCTTTTCACTTGGGCCGAATCCAAGAGCTAATAGCACAGACTCAGCATCAACTTTCCTGGCGCCTAACACATTTAAAACAGAACTACCACTTGAACCACTTGCATCTGACTGAAAATAAAAAAAATCTTCAAAATATATATATACTTTAGTCACATATTGTATATATCATAGATATTATAGATGTAACAATTTGGATCTAGATGCAGATACATATATAAGAATTCCACTCATATTCAAAATTATGCTAAACTTTTAAATTAGATTTGGTAGTTTCTACTACATTATTGGAAAATATGTTTACCTGTAATGAATGGTCTCTAAATAAAGGATTTTTAAATCTTGGTACATATCCTTCTGATTGGACTGAATGATCTCTTTGTAGCTTCATTTTCACATTTCTTGAATGGGGAGTGCTTGTAAGTACACCACTCTCTAAAGATTTCCTCTTCCATGCTTCTCGTTGCGCTGGGACATCTAAGCTGTTATCATCATGAATTGTATCTTTATGTATTTCGTTTTCTACCACAGTGTTTTCAGTTATAGTTCCTTCGGCTTTATTTTCATCAGATTTAGACTCTGAGTTCTTACTTTGTTCACAGTGATTATGGTCATTATCAGAGGTTATTTCAGTTTCATTTTGGACATCTATATCAGAGTCAGCTGGCATTGAATCAAGCCATTGCTGAACAGGACTACTCCTTCGCATGTCGTCAATAACTCCACTTAGCCAACCACGAACTTTACGCTCCAATATAGATGAAACAGATTCGTTAAATGTGTCTGAAAAAGAATTTCACAATCATTATCAATGAAATAAAATAATGCACAATAAGATATTTTCTAATATATTAACAAATATGACGTACACTGCATAAATGATAATACAAACAATGTCATAATATAAGGAGGTGATCAAAAGTTGTTAAACTTATCCTAGGACAAAGATTTTATAAGACAAACCTGGAGTAGAATCCATCCTCTTTTCGAATTTAGGCTGCATGCAATAGAGGAAATATGAAATGGACGTGCAAAATGCTGATTTTGAGGAATTAACATAGGGACACAAACAATTTATTATTCGTAAAAACTCACCTGAATAATGGATATTAGTTAAAATATTGCACTGAAAACTTTAATAAGTGTATTAAAATAATAAAATTCATTAAACGTAAACTACAGAACACATAAACAGGAAACTGATCAAATCAGAATCCGATTTCAGAAACAATAAATGAATTAAGAATTAACAAATGTCATTTTTGATTTTGATAAGAGTTCAGACATAAATTGAAATGAGAATATACCACAGATAATAATGTATTGTAATCTAATGTCAAAATCAACTTGAGTCTACGTTTATGATATAAACATTGTTAAGTTCGATTATATAAATGTTCATATTTCATCCGTTTAGTAAAATTAACACTAATAACACAATTGAAAATTAATTACTTAATTTTCCTTATCGTTGTTTTTCTAATAAAATTTTAAATATTTTTCTAAATAACTGAAAGATTATTTCGAAATAGAAAAAAATATATATCCTTTTTTGCGGATAGTATAGACAATTTGGATTAGGAAATAAACGTACTTATTTATTTTACGACGTGCACAAAATTTTACCGTATTACTACGGCCTATATTGAATGTGCAGTAGCCTGACAGAGTAAACTCTCAAATTAAAACATGGATGTAGATGTTTGCTTTGTTTTTTGAAAACCAGATTGTTTTATTTTAAAAAATAATAAGTCTTGTTTATTCTGTTGTTCAGAAGTTATAATCCGTCAACGTTATTATTTTATTACATAAATATGTGACTGACTGAAGTCTGAACCTCAATCAATGGTAGTTAACTGCTAGGAGAATTCAATACCCATTAGCCACCATATATTTATATGTTCGTGGATTTTCAGCAGATTATAAAATATATCTGTGAATTTGTAGTTTCTAAATATTGGATTCTTTGAGAAAAATGGAAAATAAAGCCAAACTGTACAGTCGGACTATGTTTAAGAGGATAAAAAATGAAATATAAATGTATTTTTGAACTAATAACAAACAGCAATAGAAAAAAGTTTTAAAGGAGGTAGTTCTTGTTTTTTTTTTTCAGTATATATTTTAGCTAAACACTACAGACACTTGATACCTTTTTTAACTTTTCCATAATTATCAGCTTTAATTTTATATTTTATCTGCTACGTAAACTAGGCTTATAACTAGACATAATTATCTAGAGATTTTATTTCTAAGAGACTCCAGATATTTTTAGTATGCCTTTTCTTTATCTATTTATTTAATACCTTTTAATATGTATTACAATTTTACTATTTTACAATATTTATATACAGTACTACTATTTACAATGTTTTATTTATAGTTTCTTTTTTGTTTTAAAGGAATCTTAAGTGCTGCCGTCATCCTCTTCATCCAACTTCACAAAGACAACTGCAGTATTATACGCCGCTATGTACCTTTGATGTTGCCTGTAATGGTTTGGGCGGTATTGTTGTTATATTTGGCGGCTTCTGACTCTTTGAGCTTTACCTCCAGAATCGAGTGCCCTTACTAAAAGGCTGACATTATATGGTTGCAAGTTCAGAGCTTTAATTTTTTAGTAGCTTTAAGGACTGCGAGAAATTCAAGGAAAGCGTTCTTGTAATAGTCTTTGTGCCCTATAATCAGTAGGAGTTTGGGTGGTGTTACTTGATCCATTGCCGCTGTTGTTAACTTGGGCCAGGTTTTTATACTGGTAGCCTTTGCAGAGTCCCTTGTGAATTCATCTATGGCCATCGCCTCTATGGCAGTTCTTGTTAGTTATTTAGACTAAAAAAAGTATGCTACTTTTTAAATAAAGGATATTTTTAGGGTTCTGTTCCCCAAACGAAAAAAACGGACAAGCGCGAATCTGACTCGCCTACCCAGGGGTCCGTAAAAAATTGGAGGTCTTGAACTTTTTCTGAAATTTAGGCTTAGCTTAGCGCGAGCCCTTTCATCTAATACCTAACTTGAACTAGTGGTTTTAATACCAAATTTTGCCCCTTTTAAGGTTATTATTTTTTAGGTTTAACGACAAATGTATAGTTTACAGAACTAGTACTACCTGTAGATGCTTGCTGCAAATTTCATAGTTCTAGGTCAACCGGAGTTACCCTATGATTTTTTTAGGAAATCGTGGAGTTATATATCTGAGTATATGATTTGAATTTTAACTTGATATCTCTAATTGTTTCTGAGATAAAGGCTCTTGACAGACAGACAGACGGACAAAAAGTGATCTTATAAGGATTCCTTTTTAACCTTAAAAGGTACGAAAAAATACGGAAAGATTCCGTTTATCACTTTATCTGTTTTTGTACGTTTGTCTGGCGTATATTTAAGGCGTAAACAAAACCTAGACGGTACTTGATATTTCCTGTTGACCTAGATTTCTGAACTTTGGCAAGATGTGAGAACATTATTTAATAAAAAAATGATAATTATAATGCATGTCATTGAAAAAAAAGAACCAACCAAAAATTTTCTATTTCATTGTTTACAAAACACATATGAATAGTACCTACTCTCGTTAAAATATAACCATAAAATTAGTACAAAAGAGTTTCGCTCTTGACTGGTTTTTAATATGATGTCGATTTTTTTAGAGTTTGTATTATGATGAAGAAATGAAATTATTATTAAATATTAATTTATACCTCCGACTGGGGATCGAAACCACAACCTCGCTCTATAGTCACATCCTTGTGCCCTTGCGCCACGACAGCCTCTAATATAATTTATTTAATTAAATATGCTCATTTAATATTTATAATATTTTTTTGGTTATAATATACCAATACTTATTTAGAAACGTATAAATTTTTCTTTCCTAAGTGTGGAATAACACTTTAAAAATGTTTAAAAAATATATCAATAGTTAATACAACACATGCGAAAGGGTACACATGAAGGGTAGTTTTATGAAAGTTTGGTTAAGTTCTGATTGTGAGATCCGGTTGAAATTAAAAAAGTAGCTTTTTTGTTACAAATTATAATTATGTTATTTTTCTTACTAAAATTGCTTAATACTCCATGATGAAAACTATTCTATAGTTACATTAGGCTTTGAACTATTACCATGCTAAAGTTTATTCACTTCTATACAGTAGTTATCGGAATTTTAAATAATTTGTATTTTCGGTTTTTAATTTTTTTGAAGAAAACTATAATGAAACTTGGGATGTAACCCCAAAAAAAATATAAATACCTCCAAACTCTAGGCTATCACCATACAAAAAAGTCATGAATTTCTGTCCAGTAGTTTTTGCGTGATTGGCGAACAAACAAACAGACAGACAGACATACCGACAGACAAGAATTCTGCTGAGTGATTTTTAACCTTCTAAAATCGATTTATTAGCCGAAGTAATTTTTGGTTTTTTTTATATCTTTCATGTACAGAATTCACTTTTCTATCCTTTTATTTTATATAGAGATAGTAAAAAATAAATAAAACAATATGTTTTTTATAAATAAAGAATATTTATTTTTCTATAAACACATTATTCTTTTTATAATTCCTTTTTTTAATCTTGGCTCACATTATATAAATCGCGGATCGTATTGGGCATTCGTCAACGAAGTCGTGTGCGTGGATGGAGAAGAGTTCAGCGGTCGAGCCGCGGGCCGACGTCGAGACGAAGCACCCAGCACGCGCGGCTCCTTAGCTAAACAATTTGTGCATCGAGGTCAGGTAAAGATTACTTTAATCTCTAAATCACATTTGGACACTAATATACATGTATAACTACGATCAACAAGTGTCAATATTGAGCAGTATGACGAGGGCCGCGGAAGCGCGCGGCACGCAGCCTACGTCACGCGGGCCCGTATACGCACTCGCCGTGGCGGGCGCCCGGAGTTTCCTCTCCAGGCAATACGGCGGCGCGTCGCCATTGATCTCGCACTCGCTCTACGTCTTGGAGAACGCGTACCACATTCATACCAGCTAACTTTCGCACATCTTCTTCACTCCACTCAGGGTCACGTAACAACTCTGCTAGTAAATGTGGATATCGCGATACATCTTCTAGACCCTCAGGCGGTGCATCGATGCCATCATATCCTGCTCCAAGCCCCACATGTTCTACACCTGCTACACTCCGCACATGATTAATATGTGTAATAACGTCTTCTACTGTTGCTCGCTCTCCGCAGGTAACAAGTTTTGCATAAAAATTTATCATGACTACTCCACCATTTGCAGCTACCATTCGTAAGAGGTCATCTGGTACATTCCTTGAAGAATTGCAAATTGCTGCGGCACCTGAATGAGAAAACACGACTGGCGCTTGTGAAGTTTCTAAAGCGTCACGCGCCGTCTCCTCACCTGCATGCGACAGATCTACTATCATGCCAAGGCGATTCATTTCCCGAATTACAGCGCGTCCGAACTCTGTGAGTCCACCTGAGGTGCCAGCGGCACGCGCCCATCGAGTATCACATGTATGAGTAACTGTTAAATATCGAGCACCTAGATGATAAAAAGCACGCAACACTGCTAATGAATCACCCAGAGCATGACCACCTTCCACACCTATCAACGAAGCGATTCGACCTTCTCTGTGTGCTTCCAAAAGTTCTGCTGCATCAGTAACTAAAGCGAGATGTGCTCCATTCATTTCAACAATTCTTTTAATGACATCCATCTGTTCAAGCGCTAATTGTACAGCATCTTTGTCTCTTGCCCCACATGGAACATATGCTGACCAAAATTGGGCGCCTACTTGACCAAGTCTTAGCCGTGGAATATCCGTGTGCGACCAGCGCGATCTTGCCCACGGCTCCAAACCTTCTAAGCCAGCACTTAAATTAAAATCGCCAATTTTATTATGAAGAAACTTTCGGACGTTCCATGCGAGATCGTTGTGTCCGTCCACCAGTGGAGAGTCGCGTAACATGCGTCGGATTGTCGTTAACCGTTGTTCAGGTGTGGCGCGGCCCCCGCCGCCTAGGGCTAGTGGCAGTGCAAGAGCTGCTCCGAGCGCGGCCAACACAACCAGCGCTGCTAAAGCTACGCGCCAGCGCGGCCTTCGAGGTGTTGGTTTCTCATCAGAGCTACCGGATGCGGATGCGGATAGTGAATCTGGCGCCCAACGGCCACACCTCTCAGCCACGTCTGGCACAGATCCCGGAAATGTCATACCTTCCGGAACTGCAGCCTGAAAAAAAACAAATAGAATTAGATATATTACTTTAGGTACGTGTTGTATATACTTATATTATAAATATAATTCTGCATACATATTGTTCTGTGTTAATATATGTAGTATACATTCTACACCGCATGAACTACGTAGATTCCATCTGAAGTGCTATATACAAAATCTGACAAGTGCGAATCGGAGTAAAAAGAGGATTCCATACAAAAATTGGAGGTCTCGAGTTTTTGTCTGAAATTCAAGCTTAGCTTAGCCAGAGCCCTTTCGTCTAATACCTTACTTGAACTGGCGGCTTTACTTGAACTAGTACTAGCTGTAAATGCTAAGGTCAACCGGAAGTACCCTATTAATTTTGATTCGCTACATAGTGTCGATATATGCGTTTTTGCAATATAATAATAATAGAAATATTTTTTTTTAGGAAATCATGGGTCCATAGATGTGAGTATATATGTAGTTTGAATTTCTACTCGATATCTCAAAGTGTTCCTGAGATGAAGGTTCTTGACAGACAGATAGACGGACAACAAAGTAATCTTAAAAGGATAACTTTTTTCCCATGTTACACAACCCTAAAAATCATAAAGTTAATATAGAAATTTCAACGTTTTGGTAAACTGTCTAGTTCTTCTCTCATCTCATGTACCTACTACAGTTGTGGAATGTAAATATGTAAAAATATGTATAGTGTATATAATTATATAAAAAAATTATACTTGCAAATGGTTTCTGGATAAATGTAAGCTCTCTAAAGCTGAGCGTTTAAATAACAATGGAGTTTAATGACTGAATACTATCCATGCTAGAAACATTCACGCAAAGCGTAAGCTGTTTTAATACTCTTGTTGGGTAAATTTTGTAACTGGCATACAAATAAGGCTGACGCTAAATACTATTTCATTTTTATTTTTCAAAATATTGTTCGATTTATATATGTATGTAGTTATACTATTGTACAGGGTATCTACATACATGGATGATGAAATGACATTATATAATATTTCTTTAATTATATTTTTTAGGAATGGATAATTATAACTTTTTTATTTTATTATTTATCACTAGTAGATTATCATAAAGAAAATATTATTTTATGATATAATATCTAATAACTAACTAAGCTAGAAGATATCTACAAGCCGAAAGAATCCTAGAATGCGTCTATAAGCATCTGGAGACGTGACAATAATTTACCGTGTGTTCAATTATGCAAGGGGCACACATAATATAGGCAGAGGCTGGGATCTGAATAGCCTGTGACCCATTTACAGAGAACTGGCGCGAACGGCCCTCACTCGTCGGGATTTCATTTCAAAAGAGTGGCCACTAAACAAATACTTTACTCTATTTACAATAACACAGATTATACAATGTGTCATAGTTAATTAGTTAAAATAAATAATTATACATTACATTTTTTTATAAATCCTTTATATTAATATTAGCTTTTAATTTCACTTAAAAATAATGTAAATACTTCATTAATGTTATGCTTAAGCAAAATTCTTTTTTGCAAACAAATGCAATATCAATTTTTGAAAGTTCATTAAAAATATTTAAATTTAAAACTGTTATAATCATGTATCTTTTTCCAAGCGCATATGTCCGACCTAATATTAAACCTGAATAGCATGTGACCCATTTACCCCTGTCCTTTAGTCCCCACTTGTCAGGATTCCACTCGATAGGATGGATAAACAAATATAGCCACCTAAATATATTACCTATTATATCTAGAGTATTAAAAGAGCAAATATATGTATATTATATATTCATATATGTCATTCGAAAATTTATCAAATTGATATAATTTTAATTTTCGAATATAAATTATATTTCTAAGCACGACCACACTACTTAATTTCTAGCGTGCAATTACTCTAAATAAGCGGAAGTTGGAGCGGAACGCAGTTTTATTACAATAGTCTCTTTACTCCGTAGAATGTTTAACATTCTGAATGTTTAAAAATGCATGCATAAGATATATGATGGTGAAGGTGGATGATATCTATATATATAAAAGGACTTGTGCTGACTGACTGAGGTAAGACGCACGCAGAGCCGTAACCGCTGATGGTAGAAACGTGAAATTTGGGCAGATGTTTATTTTCATATTCTGGACATCCACTAAGAAGGGAATTTGAAAAATTTTAACCCTAAAGGGCTGAAATAGGGGTTGAAAATTTGTATGGAAAATTTTTTTAATCTGTACCGATTTTTATAAAATTTGAAATTCAGACTCTTAAAAATATTTCATTGAACACGTGTTTCATGGTTTTTAAGAATTCACCCCCTAAGGGTTCAAATAAGGGGTTAAAAGTTTATATGGAAAAATCTTTAAATTGCCACCGATTTTTATAAAAATTTTAATTCAGACTATTAAAAATATTTTATTGAACACGTGTTTCGTGGTTTTTTTAGAATTCACTCCTAATAAGCGGGCGAAGCCGCGCGCGCCCTCTAGTAAGATTATAAAAAAAGAAGGTCAGAAAATGAGGAACGGAGTGTCTTAACACTAGGTTCCCTCTACCTACCCTGCTGTGTGCAGGATACAGAGTGAAGCTGATATATCAAGATTAAGTTAGACAATATTTTAATGTTGTATTTTAAAAATTACGAAAATAAATATACAATTTTTATATATACCTCTTTGGTAATTTCTAATTATTTACAAGTAAGCCCTGTGTAATTTATATTTGATACTTTCCAATATTTTGATTATAATTATAAAAAAATCCTAAAACTGGAATTCGAATCAATAACTATGTCAGTCAATAAAACATCCCAGCGGCCCAACTGCGAGAGCATTTATAAAAAAAATCATGTGTTTTTCTTAACTGAAATATATAGTAACATTCACCTTTATTACCCAAAATTTATTTCACGTTCCCTTAATCGCTAGGAACTATTTGCCTGAATGCTTCTCCTAATAAATATATATCTCTATAAACGAAAAGAACCCTCGACGCGGAGTTTTCCTTTGATCAGGAAAAATTCCCATCCGTTGTAATTGCTAACAATAATTTGCTCGGACTTAACGGATTGTGTTTTACGCTATGTAAATAAAAAATGTAAAAATAATGAATACACATAAATACAGAAAACAATTATAAGTGACATTTTAATTTACTTCGAAAATATGATAATGTTATACATTTCTTTATAATGGTCTATTTATAAAGAAATGTATTAATTTTTTCGCATGTCATCTAATTTAAATTTTGAAGTTATATTTAAATTACTTTATATACATTACATATATAATGTATTTCACAAAAGTTGAGGCCCGTCGCGGCGCAAAGGCACAAGCATGTAACTGTGTTGTGTGTCAAATTTCCAGTCGAGAAAATGAAATGTTTAATATTTTTATTTCCTCTCACTGGTAACGAGGTAAAGAGCGGCGTTGAGTTCTGCCACTCATCACACTGTGCCTTCAGAATTCGATAGAAAGTGGGGCCTTAACACTAGGCTCCCAGGTTCCCTGTGCCTATCCTGCTATGTAAAGGATATGCTAAGCTAAAATAAAAATTAAAAATATCTTATTTATATATAAGACCAACTTAACGCAAGTTAATTTTCACTATATACCATATAAAAAAATAATGTTTAAAAAATGATAAACAAACTTTTCAAACTTTTATTGAAAGATAGCGGAAAATATACCGCCTTGGAGAATTGAACTAACTAATATTTATGAGGAGGTAAAATTCTCCACGGTCTTGGCGACCTAAACCAAGGGAAAAGTTGTGAAAACATGACGAGCAGCCGAACAGGCCAAGAGACCAGGCGCGCGAGCGGGGCGGGCGGAGCTGCATCGATTCACTGCAAGCCGGGCTCGGCTCAGCCTGCCCCAGCGGACGGCATAATGTTGCGTGAAATTTGCGCCCCCATTGTTACCTTACGTCTAGGCAGCCGGCCGCACCGCTCCTTTATAGAACACGGACCTGGTTGCCCCGTCGACCGAAACATGTTTAATGAATGCTGTGCGTAGGGAACTTAAAATTCATTTATGTTTACATTACTGTAGCGATTTAAACCCTAATGATTACTTTAAAATATTGCTTTTATTAATTAACAGACATCAATATATTTTATATGTAGTTTGTTTTACTTATAGTGATGTCGCATTTCAGATTGGCATTCTGTTACATGTAGATATCACTAACTACGGGTTGGGATCTTAATATTGACCGGTTAGTATATTCTGTGAGGACTTAGTTGAATTGAGAATTTATGCTTTACTCTTTCGTCTCGTATTCAATCGTTATTTATCTCAGTTAAACCCTACGGATTTGACCTTTACGATCAGATACGGTAGATATATATTTGTATTTTTAATAACACGTTGCCTTTAACTAATTATCGATTTTAAAGGGGACATATATTTAAAATAGCCATTAGCACTCATTATATATATAGACATATATATGTGAGTATATATATAGACATCCTTTAGAGCACGATTTTATTAGACAATATCTCATGGTAAACGAATATAATAGCATTTAAGCACTTTAGGAGACCCATATATAGTTAGCTAAATAAATTATAATTCTTTTTAAATACTTTATAAGATTCGTTTTAAAAATGTATATTAGTAGAATATATAAAGTAAAAATGTAATAACTTATTGAACTACTTAATAGTGCTGTACCCGATTCGAATTTTAAGTCTTAGTATATCGGTAAACGGTAACTGATAATTTTACGTCTGATATTTAATACTGTTTTCGAAGCTCAACTGAGGTTCCCCCTACTTCTGTTACCGCTCAAATTCCATCATAAATCTTTGACATTCTTTCATCACTCATTCGTTCCATGTGCCCAAACCAGCTGAGCTCGTTCTTCTTCATTCTTACCATGACATCCTTGCCAATACCTGTCATTCTGTGTACCTCTTCATAGCGGATTCGATCAGCTAAGCTGATTTCGGATATCCTGCGAAGCACTGCACAACATTAATCCTTTTATCATTGTTCTTCTGTAATACTCACATTTCGCTACCGTATAACAGCGTCGTCGTCGTCAAACTGAAAACCTATCTCTTCATACAAACTCTCAGTGAGTTTCTCATTCACATCTCTCACCATTTGGTTCAGTTTCAACGAAGGCACATTCCTCGCTTCTTTTCTTACCTTTCATCATGTGGAATCACTCTTACATTTTTTTTTTTCTATACTTTCATAATTCACCCTCTTAGGCTTGGTAAATTTTTAGACGTTCAAAAAATTAAGGTTGTAACTTTAATTATTTCACTTTGACTGTGACTTCACGAGGCCCAGATATATTAACACGTACTTGTTTATTTTTACTTCAATATTTTTATTTTCTCTTACCACTTTCAAAATTGGCTCTCAACATCTTACGAAGGAATCCCGTTTTTAACATCTTTAACTGCATTGGAGTCTCGTTCTTCTTGCAATACCTATCTATATTCTGTACAGTTTCGGAATTTGCATTTTATAACGTTATACTTAAAAAAATATTTCCACCAATAAACGAACATACAGCAACGTCACTCCGTGACCACAATACATCCTACTACTCCTATTTCAAAATTTTCATCTCGATTACCACTTAATTCATTTCATTATTTACTTATTAAATAATGGCTTTATATATAGATATATCTACACCAAAAATGGTTTCATCCATATTCGTCCTATTATTAAAGAAATTCTCGTACCATTTGTAAATCTACAAACAGGCAATTTTTTTTTTAAATATGAATCTATCATGTATTTACCAAATATTAAAATAAATATTTAAGATTTTTTTTCTAAGACATTCAACTAGATTGAGAAAGTATAAATAACTATTAACAATTTACATATTTACAAACAGATTCAATAGTCATTCAGTCATTCAGTAGAACCGTTTTCACCACCTACAAAAGTAAAGTCCTTAATAGCCTTATCTGCCAGAAAAGCTAAAATTTTTGATTTCATGGGTCTCGGATGGCATGTCTAGTAGATAAATGTCGCTTAAGGTACCAGTCGATTCAAGTGTCCACTACGGTCGTTATGAAAGAATTTTACAGCATTTTTGCGTGTTTTGTGTAGATTACAGTCTAGTTTTTGACTAAGGACTTTTGACTATTAGGAGACGATATCAACTATGTTGAACGTATTATGCGATGTCAAAGAAATAAAAAAAAATACCTAAGACCTAATTATAAATCGCCTTATTACGACAAAGAAATGAAAATAATATTTTGGAGCATTTACTTCCAATCGTTTTGACGTTACCAACTACGTACGTTACGTACGTTCTAAATTCTTAAATGTTTATCATTTATACTTTAAAACATTAAAAACAACTTTTTTATTATATATGAATTATATTCTTTTTTTTATTCAGTTATATTGAAGTCAGTCTGTTATATTGAGGCATAAAGTGTGATTGCAAACGCGACTGATTGTGGGTTCTCCATTCCAAGAAATGATTTTTTTATTTTTTTTAAATTCTTTGCTCTGGTGTCAACACAAAGCACAGCGTTGAATTCCGCCAAAGAACGGTATTCTATTAATTAAATCATTAATATAGTCTTTTAGTTTACCTTGTAGTAAAACACAAATTATTATCAGTGAGTTTGATGGTAAAACAGAAAAAGTTATCAACAGCCTTTGCCTGCTAGATTGCATGTAATATCAGATAACTATCTGAAACTTTATCTGTAACTGGCCCTAAATGATTTATGATACTGTACGTGAGTTATCTGAATATATTTATTATCATTTCAGATATATATGAAACGGTGGTGTTTCATATTAAATATTTTCCAAAATTTAAAAAATGCTACATCCGTGTTACCTAATATAATAAGTGAATGTTCCGTTTTACAATTTATAATAACATAGAAAAGAATAATGTCAGATGGGAATTTTTAATAATGTTGCAATTGATGAGAATTTATAAAATTATTTTAACTATTTAACATGATATTTTAAGGTAACTATAATAAATTCCAGTCTCAATGTTTTTATTTAAAATTGTATATATATTCATGTGTCTACTATTTTTCTCCAAAGGCCATTAAAATGAACCGTCAAGTGCATATCAGACTTTTGAGCAATCTACTACCACTGTATGATCTGAATGACTTGCATGTATTTTAGTAACATTTTCTCGGTTGGTTTTGTATAAACAAAAACTACTTTTTTTTCGCTGGCTTTCTTTCTGCCTGGCTGGCTTTCTTGTTCACTTCGAAGCCCGTGTTTGCACGGCATTGGTATTTATAAATCTTAAGATTAGTAGCAACCTATATCAAAATTACAATTTAAGAAGACTGAAAATTACCAAGAAAGCTGGCTTAGACTGTAATATTATGCGAAACCGGATAAACTTTATTTTCTGTACTGCTATATATTTCGTCGGGAGGAATATTAATCATTTTACTTTAGCAAAACATCGTTTTCGGTTAATATAATTTAATGTTAGGTGAAATTTAACATAAAATCGGCATTTTTTAACTGTCCTACCAGTTACAGTTTAACTTTAAACCCAATAGATGGAGCTCTGCGTAAAGCATAATTCTTCTGAATCGCGCTGGTAAAATTCTTGGACAAAAAATTACGTTGGAAACGTCTTGATTATATGACTGTTAATAAAAATATGTACTTTTAAAGCAAGTTGGTAGTACAAACTAAAATAAAAAAAACAGTAGTCTGTAAAGGTTACCGCTACACTCTATCAAACCATTATGTAGTTAAAGTTTTCCAGAAATTTATATTTGAAAAAGTAGAAACAGATACGCAACGATATGTATTGACTACATGTATTAATGAATGTTGATAACGCATAAAACATACTGTTGAGTTATTATTTGTTAAACATTAATTACGTAGAAAAGGATTTTTAATCATCTTAATATTTTAGTCTGTTAAGTGTAATCTATACTTATAATAAATTTACATAAAAATGATAGTATTTTTTGACATTTCATAAAAATGTCACCATTTCACATTTTCATAAAAATGATAGTGTTCTTTCGAACATAGTTACAGCAGTTAACGGTTACTGCTCAACTGTAAGTAATAGATGGCGCTGTACATAAGACTTTATTTTCTGAATCGCGCTGGTAAGATTTTCGGCAAGAGAATTACTTTAAAAACGTCTTGATTATTTGACTGTTGATAAAAATATGTATTTCTAAAGCAAAATTGTTCTAAGTACTAACTACAAAGTAAACAAAATTGAATTGTTGATGGCTAAATTCGTAATTGTTTCAATAAATCAATAATAAAGAATGACTTAATATTTAAAACAATATCAAGAAAATTCTCTATGTATTTACTTCATATTCCTTTGAATAGATTCTTCGGTTCATTTGTTCTTTTGTCTTATTAATATTTTTTTTTAAAAAGGTATATTAACTTCAACCTAGGAGAATTAGAACTCGCACTTTTGGGAGTAATCTCTAAAAAATTGTGTCATGACATTATGTATAAAAATATTCTGCAGTAATATTTAATAACTTACAAGCGACACGCACCGGCATTGCACGATTGCACCCGTGAAGCGTGAAGGATATTTTAAAGCTCATACCTCAAAAGAATTAAACAAAACCCTTATAAGAACATTTTGTTGTTTGTCTATCTGCCCGTCTGTCAAGACAATTGTTTACAAGATTGCTTGGAGGTACATAGTCCCCAAGTTCCCTGAGAGCACAAAAAATCCAATCTAAATCATCGCAATCAAATGATGTCAGAGTTTATGCTTCGTTTTTTTTCGCAGTTTGTATCAAAACTACAGTGTAATTCCCGTTGATCTACAATAACGAAATTTGATAAGAAGTTAAAACTTACGTGCATATAATGGAAAATACCAAAATTATATTCCGAAAATTGATAATTTATTTATATTTGTCTTACAGAAAAAAACCAATAGGTACAAATTTCTATCTGTACGTAATTTCATACAAAATGTCAACTTTAATCAGTTGTACTTTTGGTGTATATACAGAACTCTCGGTTTACAAGTACGACTCGAACTTGACCGAAGATGTTCATTATTATATAGATTATATTAAAATGCCTAAGAACATGCTTTCTACGTGTACTCTATAATAACTACATATTTAACTAATAATATATTTAACAACTAATTTAAAGACTATACTAGAGCTAATATGCAATCAGTACAATCATTTTACAAAGAATATTGTGAATACTTATCCAAATCAATTAATTAACAGTTTAGGCTGTTTGAAATATATTTAGGAAAACACTTGAAATATTAAATGTTAAAAATATTCAGCCGAGTGACTTAAGAGCAACTATGTCACATGTGTGTATGGAAAATAATAGTATCGATGTAGTCCGGATCTAGATCCTATACGAATTTGTCCAAAATGATTTCAAAAGTTATTGCTATCTCATTTAATTCCTAACAAAGTTCTTTCATCGCTAATAAATACCATTTGCAAAGTTTTGCCTTTAAAATCTTAAAATTTGATAAGAAAAAATATTTCATAGCCATTTAAACGTGCTCTACTTTGACCAGTCAAAGACATCAATAGAAAATTTACTAAGTAACTTATTCCTTCAGGGATTACTGGTTACGCATTGTGATAGATATATCATAGATGATATAATAATAATAATACTATAGTGCTGTCTAAAGAAGAGATATTAGTCTTGCCATAAATATTGTTACAAAGTAAAAAAAAAATGTTTATATGTAACATGTACTACTATAACAGTATGTTAGTTGAAAACATTAATATAAAACCATTAAAAATATATCAAGCTTATTCGAAGTGGTGTCCATTGGCTACAATACAGTCCTTTAAACGTAGAGGCCAGTAATCTATACCATCACGCACTCTTTCTTTGTGAAAATTCTTCACTGCCAATCTTATAGATTATTTTAGGGACTATAAATTATCATAACGTTCAGAGCAAACCCTTTTTCGATTCACTTTCCGCCGAATTCTGGTGGCATTGCGTGTTGATTGGCGAAACTCAACGCCGCGCTTTGCCTCGACACCAGAGGGAAGAAATGAAAATATCAATGTAAATAAATATTTCATTTTCTCGAGTGGGGATTAAACCCATAACCAGTCGATTTTACAGTCACACTTTTTGCCCCTGCGCTACGACTGGCCTCACGAATTTCCATAAATGGCTGTCCGTATTTGGGTAATGTCCATAGTTGGGGGTACATAAATAGATTTTCCTAATCTATAAATGGAGTTTGACAGGGGGTATTTTTTTAATTATATTACATCGAACCGAGTTCAAAATTGATTTTCAACATCGAATACTTATTGAAAAAAAATTTTTTATTAACTTTTAAATCCAAATATATATCCAACATAAAAAATGGAAAGTTGCTTATACCGTCCATAATTGGTGCATTTACCTAATATCCCAAAAAAAATATCGACTTCAAAGCAATATTCATATGCACAAACTTAAACTGCAGAAATATATGTATTTATATATTCATATTAGATTTTTTTAAAAAATAATAAGAGAAATTATTGATACTTATATATTCAAATTCTAATATTCGTTATTTTTGGAGTCACAGACACAGATTTTAAAAATCTGCTTATAATCATGAATGTAAGCAACAACCAAAAAAAAATATTAACAAAAATAGAACCTATTTATTTTTGAAAAAAGAACGGTTAAAAATAAAATAGTACGTGTTTTTCTAAGGGTCAGTAATGAACCTTTATAGCCTAGCTTTCTACAAAATTCATAGCGAAAAGAAAATAAAATAATGGATAAAAAATATTTGAGCATCGCTGCCTTGGTAGGAGATCAATGAATATTTGTAGAAGTGAAATAGATTTTTCATTATAAATGTTTGATCTATGTAAACCCAAAATATTATTAAAAGCTATAAAAAGTAGAAACGCATGAATCGGTAAAAGTTAAGATGATTTAATTGATTTTATGTCACAGACAAAATCTAGAATTCCCAGACTGGATATTTTACATTTGAATAAAATATTTAAATAGGTAAGATGTACATATAATTTAAACCTACTTGAAGGCTTACACTTGTACCGACATTTATGCTCCTCTATTTAAACTGCTGAATTCGCTTAACAAAAGAAAGACATCGCGATATTCCGATTCAAGAGGCCTAAGAATTGTAGCGTGAAATACAATACGAAAAAATAACATCTTGGCCTATATTTATTGAGCTCGAGATTAAAAGTCATAATAATGTTTTACAATGGATAAATTTAAAATGTTAGGCTTTTCATTGTTATATCAAAAGATTAGATTGTATAAAACAGGCAATGATTGTGACATTAAAGATAATACCTATTCCAGATATTATAATAAATATGAGAAAAATGAGTTTATTAGAAGCTTGGAAAAAAATAATTTTCACATTGCAAATACTCCACGACATAAGTGTACAATATTCCTCAAATGTTTATATTTACATTTTGATCTCATTAGAGAAGTGACAGCAATATCAGCTACATAGCGTACTATTGGCGTATCTAGAGATATTTTCTAGGGGGGACTTGATTTCAATTTAAAACTGATCTTTTTGTGTAACGGTGTTCTCTTAAATTTTTCAAGCTTAATTTTGAACGTGGTTACTGGTTACGTCACATAAATCTATGAACGCCAGCTACACACACGAAAAAGCATGACTCATTGTCACGTTTCGTCTGAGCCGAAAGTGAAAGGGAGACAAACGATAGAAAGGATACTAATCGGCATAAGCGTTTGACTTGTGACTCATCTATTTGTTTATTGTTACTTCTAATTAATTATATCTTTTAAATTGTAAAAGTAAAAACAAATTTGAATTAACTAGGTGTAAATAAATGTAAATTTATTGTATTATACAAAAAAATATATAATTTAATGATAATAATTCAATTAAATTTAAATGTATGCAATTTTTCATCAATGTTTTCTTATGGCATTATCACGTAAAATTATCGTCCGTAAACAGACGCTGGGCACCAGACCGTTATGGAGTGGACACGGATCTAGCTCCCGCTCTAAAATAATGTCTAAGGTCTACTACTACCTACTAAATTTAAAAACAATAAAATTATACATTATAAATTAATTCCACTAAACATGAAAACAACTTAAAGTTATTTATAAGTACAGAAACAAATTAATTAGAACAATGAATTGCTGAGTAAAAAAATATTGTTGATCTTACAATAAGTAAAAGTTTTTATCTGCATAAGTAACTTTGTTCATTCTATTGTACAGAAGAAACTCGATTAATTTAACTGTTATCCGTAAAAGTTGTTATCTTGCCTAGGGACAATGATGTATCTTTGCCTAGGATTCACCCTTAGCTTACCTTAGAAAAAATAAAAGTTACAGAAATTAAAAATATTATTTAAAATTTAAAACCATTTTTTTAAGGTAGCTACCGTCTTAATAAAGCTAAGGCGTTGAAGAACACCCGCTTTCCAACAATAAGATGGGCGTCATAAAACATTTCAAAAACATACTTTTCTAAGACTACTTTACTTCTGCTTGCATAAAATGAATCTTAGGGATTTCGGTCAAACGTGCCTTATGTCGTGTGTTTTATGGCGCTGTGATATAACATTAGATACAAGTATACTTCAAGAAAGTAAAATGTATTGTATTTGCAGAGTACGTAAAATAAAAGCTTTTAGTATTTTTTTACTTAATTATTGTGACATAAAAAGATTATTTTATAGTAAGAACCACAATACGTAGTTATAGTATACGTAGTACTTTGCTATGTCAGTTTTTGTTACATTACGTGGATAAACGAAGCTGACTGGGGCAGATGAGACCTAGATTCGACTCCATTTAAGGTATTCCATCACAATAAATATCCATAAAAATCTAATGAAGATGTTTATTATTCATCAGCCTTTTATAGGTTTTTCTGTTTATTTTTTGTGTATAAACACATGCTTGTGATTAATATCTCAGCTTCACGCTGTATCCCGCACACAGGAGAGTAGGCAGAGGGAACCTAGTGTAAGTCACTCCGTTCCCCACTTTCCGCCGAAAATTAATATCTCCTTTTTTTAATTTCTTTACAATTGGTTCCTAATTTAAATGTGATTTGCCTATGATGGTAATATGAATTACATGGTTAATATACGAGTATATTCGATCTAATTCGTTATTTTATGAAAAATATTATATTTTCACCAAATACAGTGGTTAGTTATTGCGCAAGCAAATAAGAGATGTCGAAACATGACTCATCCATCAGTCCTTAACCTACTGAGTAATTGGTACATATTCATGTTGGCCGAAATTTAAAACGAGTGTTAATCTTTACGAATTGTTACGTTTATTAATTATTTATAGAAAAACTATACGCTATTAACTGAATAGACTAAGTATAATTGTAAAAGACTTAACGATATAACTAGCAGTTGTTCATTTTTACTCATGTGATATGAAATATTGTTATACAGGACTTAAAACATTTGAAATGGGGAACTAAGTGTCTTAACATTAGGTTCCCTCTGCCTACTCTGCTGTGTGCGTAAAGCTGATGAAAAAAACATTTGGCAATAATAAAAATGTAAACAAAATTCTTCACTAAAGCTTGACAGTCACATGTAAATGACATGATAACAAACTAACTAATGATAACAAACAAAATAATGACACTATTATACTTTAAATCACCACATGATATGAACTTTAGCATCGTTTACATAAAACACGTCAATCATATACACAATGGATGACATATGAGCATTACAAACAGACCAGCGTGGAGGCTGGAGGCATGCGTCATGCGGGGATGAGGGCGCGAACGTTGACACATACGTGGGCGTGCGGAGAGGTGATGGCGCGGCACAGGCACGCGTGAGCCGCCGGCGCCATCTGATAGTCCATGTAGTTCCCGTAGCCCATGTGGTCGCAGGTGCACGCGCAGTTCTCGATGTGCCTCCGTAGCTCGAGCTCGAGCTCCCAGGGAGGCTCCATGGGCGCTCGCAGGCGGGCGGCGTGCGGGCCCGAGCCGTGCGCGGGCCGCACCTGCGCGGAGCCACCTGCCGCCCCGCCCCCCGCGCGGCTCTCACCATGCAGGGCCGGGCTCGGCGCAGCGGGCGCGCGCGAGGCTGGCGGCGGGCGCAGCGGGCGCGGCTGACCACGCGAGGGCGCGCATAGCGGAGCGGCCGGCTGCCGGCAGGGGAATGCCGCGGCCGCGAGCCCGGCCGAGCGCCCGGGCGGCCCGGCCGCGCCGGCGCCCCGAGCTCCACGTGACAGCCCCCGCCTCCGCGCCCTGCATCGCTCCGACCGCCGGACAAATCTTTCCAATGCACAATCGCCAGCTACAATTTACGCTTCACAGGTAGATTACTACCTACCTGCCTGTAATTTCGTACCGCTGTGGATATAAATTACTTTTTATATTAATAATAGTTTGTGCTTTATTTATAACAGTGACATTAGCATATAAAAACTATTAAATATTAACTGAATATTTATATGTAAATTTCTCTTGATCGTATTAACCTTATTGTAAGTTGCACTGATATTACAAAAATATCTAAATATAAGTAACACAAGACTGATTTTTTTTGGATTTAGTAAAACTCCTGCTTAAAATTACTTTAAGCTACTGTCTTATGCGATAAACTTCTACAAGGTACCCAATTTGACATTCTTAATATATACATAGGTACTTCAACGAGCACATAGCTCGTCGTGATACGAATCTTTATCTTAGAAAAAAATACTACACTATGTAGAAGTTCTTAATCTTTCTATTTTGTTAAAAAAAATAAGAATATTATGAACCTATATAAAAAACACTGTCATAGATTATAATTATAAAAATATATCGAAATCAAAGTTCTTTAACGATTTTTAGTAATAACTAAAATAATTTCGACATCTATAAGTATATATTTTTTTATTTTTATTTGAAAGAATTTACTTCCTCATTAATCTAATTATCACTAAATCAGGATGTCATAATAAAATATGAGAGAAATTGAGGGAAACCTTCAAATTTGACAGACACGTAGGTACTGTTTTTTATATAATTTCTTATAATAATCAGATATTTCTTGTGATCATCATCTGATGAAATTGCTGAGCTGAGGATGATGGAGGACGCAACTTCTCAACGATTAGGAGTTAGGGGATATTTTTTTTAATATTATAGGGCTTTATAGGAACATATTATAAGGCTTAGGGTGTAGTATCAAAGGTATTCGGATAAGCTAATAATGATAAGTATTACTTGTAGCGGCCATAAATGTTAAAACTAATATGAATAACTTCAATTTTTAACCTTCTTCAAAAACGAGGAGGTGGAGGTACTTAGAGCTCTTTGTAAAAATCAATTAAAACAAAAATATACAAAGACGATATTTTCACTTATTCAAGTCATATAGACGAATTTAAATTTCTGTTTTTTATAAAATTGTAAGTAATAAAAATATTACATCTTATATTTACAGTTCATACAAAATGAGTGAAAAAAACGAAAGAGAAACTTAAATTTTTACACTTTTATAAGCTGTACTTCCGGCTGACCAATCAAACTTGAAACTGGTACAGTGGACGAGCCCGACTCGCTTTTAACCGATTTTTTTAGACTTACATCAGTGGACAAGAATGGTTTTAGAGAGTAGACTTTTAACAAATAATACAACAAGAAATAATTTTAAATTAAAAAGTAAAATAATTAAAAAAAATGAAAACCGCAATGCTTAAAGAATCGGGCGGAAAATGGGAAACGGAGTGTCTAGGTTCCCTCTGCCTACCATGCTGTGTGCAGAATACAGCGAGAATCTAATTATTATAGAGACCAGTCTTGAACTCGTGCAAGGGCACAAGAGTGGGACTGTAAATGGGACAGGTTGTGGGTTCGATGACCACTAAAGGAAATAAAATTTTACATATTTTCATTTATTCGCTCTAGTATCGACTTAATGAAATATAGCAAAATAGTACCGCTTTACAAAACTGGAGATAGATCTGACACTGGAAACTATACACCGATCTCTGTTTGGCCGTCTTTAAGTAAAATATTAACAATTGTTTCCATAGTGAGTAATATGGTTTCACTAAAGGTAAGTCGACTACGAATGCGGGTGCTGCTCTCCTAACGCACATTTATAACGCGTGAGAGAAGTCACAAAATGCCATTGAAGTGTTTTGTGATTTATCCAAAGCCTTTGATTGTGTAGACCATGAAACTCTGTTATTAAAACTATATCACTATGGTATATAAGAATTGAACCCACAACCGCACGCAAGATTTTGTCCCTTTGCCTTTGCTTTGACGGCCTCAATTTAATACTTCAAAAAACATAAAATAAAAAAAAAATTATGAAATTATTGATTTTTTTAATCCTATTTACTACTTAGAATACGTTATTTCTAAAGTCAGCATCAGATAAAAAAATATAATATTACACATACTTACAAATAACTTTTATTTTTTGTTAAAAAGGCAAACTAGTTTACGGGTCACCTGAAGTTAAGTGATCGGAGCTATACGAACGTAGCTGGCCTTTAAGGTAGAGATAGATTCGCTTTTTAGAGATAAGGTGGAAACACTGCCGAAGGCAGACCATTCCACAATGGAGTGGTGTGTGGGGTGAAGATCGAATTTTATATTTAATTTTATATATTTTTTTAATTTCTAACTTCATAACGGCAAAGAAAAGACCATTATGCAAATAAAATTCATCTGAAATTTAAAATGAAACTATTTAACCGGATTAATCGCGTATATTTAGTATTATACATTTTTGGAATCCGACGTGGTAACGGGCATTCACCAAACTATCACCAACGATTTCTTAATTACCTCGTGTACTGCTCTGGATTTTTGCAGAATGAGCTGACTGTATTTTGCCCTCTGGTGGGTTTGAGACTTTAAAGATTTTATGAGTGGGTTCCAGGTAATAGAAAGTTTCCCGCCGTCCTCTCTATTGAAGTTAGTATGTTTTTGTATTTCAATAGCTTCGCGGATTATTCTAGGAATATATCTGTTTTTCTTAGCGAGGATTTGGGGAAGTAAAAGTCTTATCAAATAACCAGGTGAAACAAATATTTTAGGGCTTTTATAAATGATAGAAAATATGATAGACGTCTCTACTCTCTCCTCCTACATACTGGCCACTCTAGTAAATAATGTATGCAAAAATGACTGCTAGGTCCTACCCAATGATTAATTTTTTTTTGAAGGCTGGACTGGGCGGACGTGGAAGCAACATGTATCACGGTAGCCGATACTATAATAACCAAAGACGTATAGACACTACTTAATTCAACTTTCACTATTAATTTCAATATTCACAAGCATTTTTTAAAAAACATTTGCACATTTTTATCCTTATAGTTCCAATTATACAAAAACGAGTCGAATCTTATAAAAGTAATATGAATTTATTAAAATTTATTTCGGTAGACGGTTTACACGTCATAGTGTCTGACATAAATAAGTTGTGGGTTCGATTACTACTCGTAGAAGTAAAATATTTTAATTAAAATTTTACGTTTTCCAACGAAAAGACAATGTAAGGCGCTAAATTACGCCACCCAATCTCTAGTGTCTCAAGTTCGGGCGCAAAGTACAAGACGGAGTGTTCAACAAGTTTCTCGGGACAAAGCGTGATGTGATATAAAGATCATCATTATGACGTATGAAAAATATTCTAGACCAGACCAAAAAGTAACTTAAATTGGATATAAATAAGTGGTCACACTCGAAAGTCTAAAAATATAAAAAAACTCTACAAACAGCCGTGGCTTAGTCAACGGAGTATACATTTAATATATTTAACATTTTCCCCATACACGAGCACCTACATACATATTGTATATTAAGAGATAGATCAAAGGAATATTTACATTTTAATTTTCATTGTACATGCTTTTAATTTTAATAATTTAATAGAATGAATTTTAAGTGAACATGTACGAACGATATTTTGTTTCTTGTCGTGTATCTAAAATATATGATTAAATATAGAAATTAATAAAACAACTGAGGCAACTTGTGGCGCTGGGGCACCAGCGTGCGACTATAAACACGACAAGCTGTGTCGGTTCGATTCCCATTTGGAGGATTCCCTCTGCCCACTATGCAATGTGCGGGATTTCATTGTGTGATTCCTGCTTATAATATAATCAAACTAGTATTGGTGGTGTCGTAAGAGGCGGGTAAAGTACGTGTGGGAGAGTGACGTCGCCAGCGATGTCAGCACATATGGGCAGACTCGACCGGATTATTTACACCCTCGATGTTTATAACCTGTGTTAAGTAGTGGTTTTTTGTCGGGCTTCGTCGCCCATTTTCATCCGCTTCCTGAAATATGAGAGCGACTCTAAAAGAGACAATATTCCAGAAGGTACCAATTAATAATTATTGACACGGCAGCTTTCTGACTGGGCAGTAGCATTTCAAGTGACTGCCATTATCGCGATCATCTTGAAAGTAAGCCTAAGTATATAGATAGTATTTCACGCCAAAAATACAAATTAGTCTTTATTGGACACAGGTTCGGAATCATAGTCTGTTCATTTCTGTACTGGTGCACCCCAGTATCATCTTGCACCATTAGATCACGTATAACATAAAGCCATTCGAATCATTGAAGACCCAATAATCTGTAAACGGCTTGACACTTTTAAATTGTAACACGCCATTCAGTCAATAAAACATATAAAATTTATAGAACACTAAAAATTGGCCAAGTAACACAAAAACGGTTTGATGATGATGAAACCCTAAAGCCCGCCTAAACTCTAAGAGTTATGAATATAATACATTAATAAAAGCTGTTCAACATAATGAAAAAACAACGAACATCTGAAGTGGAACCCGGTGGCCTAGATAAGCCCTAATAGTTTTGATTATACTCATCTGGAAAACTACTTACAGATAACGGATAGGAAATGGAAGTACTTTAAACAGTTATCTTGGATAGGTTGTTATATTTTACAACTTTCACTGTGGCCAACATTCTCACCACAAAAACTTCCGTCATTCTCGACACGAATTATTCTTGACAAAGAAATTCGCAAGCTGGTTTTCGCGTGATACATTTTCTGTTGTAAAGTCAGTGTCAACAACTGTAAAAACTTTCGCAATGAAGTCTAAAAGCAAAGTTAGTTGCGACAATAATTCCAGGTTCAGTAATTTACATTTTCGCATTCTGATCTGTACATATTCATACAGAGTCACATAAACAATCTATATATATAAAAGGACTTGTGCTGACTGACTGAGGTAAGACGCACGCAGAGCCGTAACCGCTGATGGTAGAAACGTGAAATTTGGGCAGATGTTTAATTTCATATTCTGGACATCCACTAAGAAGGGAATTTGAAAAATTTTAACTCTAAAGGGACGAAATAGGGGTTGAAAGTTTGTATGGAAAAAAAAATTAATCTGTATCGATTTTTATAAAATTTGAAATTCAGACTCTTAAAAATATTTCATTGAACACGTGTTTCATGCTTTTTAAGAGTTCACCCCCTAAGGGTTCAAATAAGGGGTTGAAAGTTTATATGGAAAAATCTTTAAATTGCCACCGATTTTTATAAAAATTTAAATTCAGACTGTTAAAAATATTTTATTGAACCCGTGTTTCGTGGTTTTTTTTGAATTCACTCCTAATAAGCGAGCGAAGCCGCGCGCGCCCTCTAGTATCTTAATAAAACTAACATGCTGTGCTCTGAAATATAATTATGTTCTATATTATATTATTTTTGTGCTTGTTTAAAGATCTTACGATTACCCGAATGTGTAATACAAAAGAGAATAAATTATACGTCATGTAAAATTTTCATAAAAAAATAATTAAGTTATTAGTTGTATATATTTTCGTCAAGTTTTAATTTTAATTATTTTTTTAGCTTTTACCCTATATTTCGCTTATAGAAGAAAAATGAGGGAAGAATGAGGGAGGGAAGTGTTAAGATACTTTATTCCCCTATTTCCGCCCAATATTTTAAGGCACGTTGAGGGATCGAGCTCTACGCCGCGGTTAGTTTGGTTAGCAAACCGAAAAAAAATAAAATAGTTTATTTTCCCGAGTAAGAATCAAATCCCCAACCGTCACGTCAGTCCCTGTTCCGCTGCGCCACGGCGGCTTCATATACATACATATTTATATTTGTTTTCCTGAAGCTCGTACAATTTTTTTCTTCGTTTTCGTTTTAAATTTGTTGCGACCAATGGTAACGTGTTTTGTAAGTTTGAATTTCGTTCTTTTTAGTTATTTTTCAATTTTTACATTTGCGACCGCAACTTCTTTTTTGTAGCATTTATGGCCCTTGCCAAATTTATTTACTCTAAATTTATAGACTCTTAAGTTCTAGATCATGCTCAGACCTAACAGATATGGAATAAAAAATGTTTTATTTAAATCATCGATTCTTACTTTTTTACATCACTCTAGTTGTTTTTCCTATAAATATGTATTGATAAATTTTATGAGTCTAAATATCTAATTAAATAAATAAAAAATATATATTTAATTCTATTTTATAATTGTAAGCCGATAGTAAGGAATAGAATCAAACATATTAAAATTTTCTGCATAATATTCTAAAAACCAGTGTGGAAAAATATTTCATATAAAATTTATATTATCCACTTTTTAAAGTCGACAGTGAAGACTTAAAAATATAGTACATATTTTTCCTATTTTTTCAGGAGTCCGTGCCTCAAAAGGTGAAAAAAACCAAACCCTTATAGAATTATTTTATCTGTCTGTTTGTCAAGACTATTTATCTCGAGATCGTATAGAGGAGGTAGAGGTGAAACATACATATTAGGTAAGTATGTATATCCCTAGTCCCTACTATTATATTATAAATGCAAAAGTTACTCTGTCTGTCTCTGACTCTTACAACGCCTAAACTACACAACCAATTTTAATACAATTTGGTGCAGAAGCAGAGTTGACCTTGAGTAAGGACATAAGTTACTCTTTGTGGTAGAGTGGCTGAAAGTTTGCATGGATGTCGCTTTCTAGCGATGGACGTGTACGTCGGGTGTAAAAAAGTCCGCTATGCCATATGTCTATCTCGTAAGCATAACCGATAGTAATTTTTATCTTTTATATATTACAAAAATATTGTATTATTGATTATCCTATTAAGAACATTAGAAACGTACATTTGGTAATGATCATAATTGCCCTTTATAGCAACCAATAAATAACCAGCTCCTGGATCATATGAAGAATTACTGATTACGGTGATCTAAATTTACCTCACCCACCTCTGGGCTATGCTACTGGAAAAGGAAAGGAAGAGAGCCTGACAGTTACTCAGGATCTCTCTCACTCACTCCTATTAATGCAGCGCAGGCACTGGTGCCAACATACTGGGCCTTAACAAGCTCTTTTTAATCGTCAAGTTACATAGAAATGTCGAATTATCTGTGAAAGGAAAGAAATCAAGTGAAACACTTTGACTTTGCGTAGAGACGTCTCCTCGCTGTGCTTTCTCTCCCACATGTATCATTTAGAGTATTCTAAAGAATTATTCAACCTGAATACGACATTGTCTTACAAACTCAAATACCATCCCAACCATCTAGATACTTGGCACTCCACTACTGAACGGTTCTGTAGGAACTTCCTTTCACGTACCACACAATTAAGGAATGGCGTAACTGTGGTAGTCTAACAAAACATAGTAAAAGTAGCACTATTATTTGAAGCATTTCTTACAAGAATAAATTATATGTTTCAAAGTATATATATATATATATATATATATATATATATATATATATATATATATATATATATATATATATATATATATATATATATACATTTTTATACTACTTAACTATATATAGATTTTTAAAAGTTGGTAATTACACATTATTTTTAATATTGAAAAGATTCAAATGTGTCAGTTATTGTGAGTACTTATTCAATATTTTTAGTTAAAATATTTCATTACTTAATTTTCTTTAACCTAACCTAAAAATAACCTTACTGGGCAGTTCTCCTAAAATTGTTATTTTTAACCAAAAATTGTCTTTTTTAAGACCAGGTTTATTGAAGTGGCATCTATGAGCTGTTTAAAAAAATGGAATTCGTAAAAAAATGTGTTAATACGGACAATGACAATTAGTGTAGAATAATGATAAGCAACTGAAGGAAAATGCTGCTGTGGTACCAACAATGATATACATATATATATGTAAAGAATTGAAACTAAATACTTACTTACTTAGCTTCACGCTGTATTACAACTGGGAAAGTCAAACAACGGAACCCTAAACGCTACGATCTCTACATACCTCTTTCACCTCGTCCACTATCATCAACTTTTCATACATCTGGGGCGTCCTCGTGCTTTTTGTGTGACCTTCCAATATCTCTGATGCTGTATTTTCGAAGGTCAACCAAAGTCTCCCTCTACTTTTGTTACCACTTACTTTTTCTTCATAAATCTTTTTTGCTATTTCTTCATCATCAATTAATTCGCACGTTCTTTTACATTCTCACTGTGAAAAGTATGATTGACTTATTTCTAGAAGATAAGTATATTTAAGGTA